>CAUYQG010112673.1:0-90553 GCA_963574415.1 Tarsius wallacei | reverse complement strand
CTTATGGAAATTGGAACTGGCACCCAATTCCTGAACAAAACCCGAAACGCCATAAGAAATAAGATAGACAAGTGGGACCTCATTAAACTGACAAGCTTCTGCAAAGCCAAAGAAACCATCAAGAGAGCAGGGAGACAGCCCACAGTCTGGGAAAAAGTATTTGCCAACTCCATGTCTGACAAAGGCTCTGGTTTCTTAAGCCTCGGAAGCATACCTGACACAGTGCCACGCTGCTTGCATACATCTTTTTTGTCATAACATCCCAGTCAACAGATGTTTTATCCTCCAGACCTTCTGGTTCACACAAACACACCAAGACTTGACCCCAAGGTAGATTCACAGTGGCGTTTTTGAGGGAACACCATGCCCTGACCTGCGTGCTCACTGGCTCTCTTCACAAGATTTAGTCAATGATCCTTGAGTCCCAAGCAGGGTTCCAAAGCACCTGGGATAGATTGTCTGCCAAAATGATTCCTTCTCATAAAAGTGTTATGAAGAAGGGTGTTGGTGAGGGTTGTGCCACATTTAAGTGTATAGACCCTTGGACTGTACACTTAAAAATGGTGAACGTGGCACATTTTACGTTGCATGTATTTTAACACAATATGAAAAAAGTATGGAAAATAATGGTCCCTTTCCTGCATCCACATCCCTGTGTCATGTGACCTTATAGTTCCTTTCATAAAAAGAAGAGCCGATTTTTCTGTCCCTCGAATCCGTCCTGGCCTGTGACTTGGGTTGCTCAATAGGATAGCGTGCAAGTGGCTATGTGCCAATTCTCAGTCCAGTCCTCCAGGGGCCTTACATGTCTCCACTTTTCCTTTTGTGGTTCGCTCTAGCTAGCCAGCTGGATAAAGAGGGGCAGGTGACCCACACACCCTCACAGACCAAGAGCCCACAGCCAGGCTACCCACAGGTTTGTGAGGAAGCTCTTCTGGATCAGCCAAACTCCAGCAGGACCATCAACTGATCACTAAAGGACCAGAAAGCCCAACAAAGGTCAACTAAGCCTGGCTGTACCCAACAGAACCACCAGCTGACCCACAGCGTCATGAGGAATGGTTGTTGTTTTCAGCCACATTTAATTTGAAGGTATTTGTTACACAGCAATAGCTGGCTGATTCAACATCTCCAAGTAGTTTTCTTGGGCCTCCCTCTCCCTCCTCGGCAATCTGACCTCAGTGGGACCTCAACCAGCACTAGAGTTTGTGCTCCTCATCCCGCCCCATGCTGTCTCCTGGCCTCAGCCAATGCTACTTCTTTGAGGCTCATGCGTGCTCCTTGTTCTTTGCCTTTGTACCTCCTCACTACCACCTCTGCCTACTCTCTCCTTGGATAACTCTTACTCTGTGCTCTTTCTGTAACGATTTAGCTCTGTGGTTACCTTCTGTACCAGACGGGGCTCTATTGATGGGCAGTGCCCGAGTTACCGCCTTCTCTCCCCACAACCACAGAGTACAGAGTGAAATGTGCCCCCGGCAGCGGATGGCAGGAGAGTGGATGGGTGAACAGCCCATGGATATCAAGGATGGCATTTGCCAAAGGCCTTACATAAACTTTGCCTGTATTACCTTGTTTCATGCTCATGGCACTGTACATCAAGTAGCGGGATTATCCCCATTTTGCAGGTCAGGAATCCAAGCTCATTGAAGTAACCTTATACAAAGTGATCAGCTGGGATTTGAAGCCAGCCAACTGGACTCCAGAGTTAGTGCCCGTGACCACCAAGACACGCAGTCTCACAGTGTGTGAGAGGATGCAGGCGCAAATGAGTTTGTGGGTAAACAAGTGAGGCACTGGGGGAAAACCACTAGCTGGGGGAGAAAGTGAGCCCATGTATACGGAATCAATAGGGGGATGGCAGTGAACGGCAACTGAATGAATGAATGGACGCTGAGTGCATGCGTGCATGAGTAAGTAGAAGAGCGTGCAGATGTGTGGCTGAGTCCATGCATGGATGCCTGAATGGCTGGATGTGTCCCTGCAGGGAAATATTTCTGTTGAGCTTGCACGCTTGGGCAGCCCGCGGGACTTCCAGCTCTGAGGCCCAGACATACTGAGCTGTGGTCGCTTCTTATGCTGCAGGTTGCTCACCAACTGCAGGAGCTACAAATCGGATTTCCCAAAATAGACCCAGAGAACACACCCAGCAGAGACACTGGGGTGTTGGAGCCCACTCCAGGTACGGCGAGGCATACTTCAAAGCTCATTATAATCAGCAGATGAATCTTGGCAGATGCTGTTGTCTCCTCTTACATCTTCTGACTCTCAACAGGCCCTTGGCTTCCTCCTTCCCTGGGTCTCCACCTCGGCAGGAGGCTTAGCTCAAGAGGACTGCGGGCAACTCTCCACGGCATGCTGATATCTGCCGTCTCCAGAAACCACCACTCATGCCCAACTGACTTCTCAGTTCTGCAGGAGTGCCCATCACCTTTAACGTGAGGTCCAAGCCCCTTAGCTGACCTTTCAAAGTCCTTTGACCCCGGACTCCACCCTGCCCCTTCAGTGTCCTGTCCTCCCCACTTTCCTCCCCCTCCAGCCTGAATCATCCACCAAGCTCCTGCAGTCTAACTCCTAAACCTCCTTTCTTATCTCGTTTGAAACCCTACCCAAGAGTCCTAGCTCCTAGCCAGTGCCCAACAAACTCTGTGCTTTCTACCTTCTGTTTATTTATTGCCATGCCCTATCTTCCATGCCAGCCTGGGAGCTTCTTAAAAACCTATTTGTATGTGTATTCTAGTTCACTAATTGCTGTTGAATACGCATGTTACAAGCTACAATTACTGACTATTTTATTACAATTATTGTTCATCGGCGTGGTCTCTGAGCTTTTCACCAGCTAAAGACTGCTTCACATCTTGTTTCTGCCACTAACTACACGTGGGCATAGAGTCGGGGCTTCATTTGAGTTTAATTGCCAGGTCAGCCACTACATGCTGTGCGATCTTGGCCAATTGCTGAACCCTCTGCACCTCGTTGTTCGCCTCTGTAGAGTGGGAGCAATGATATTTACCATGCAGCACTCTTTCAAAAATGTATTACTAAATAAGAAAGACACCCGGCAAAGGCTTGGCCTGCACTGATAGAATTGTTGAGGCCGTGAGAGTGTCAAACCAGTGCAAATGTTTAAATACATTGTCTCATAATTAAGCCCCAAACGCCATGCTGGCTCTGCATTCACGGTCTTTTTTAAGACCTGTAACAACCCTATAAGACAGGTGCTCTTCTGCCCACTATCCTAATTTTATGCACATGGAAATCAAGTCTCAGGGCTTTAAGGAACTTGTCCAAGGCAACACAGCGCCAGTGGGCATTAGGCCACCACTGCATAGGCTGAATTTTAAAGAAGAGTCTTGTTCCAAATGCTACTCCCACATTATAGACAAGTTTCCTGTGGATGAAAAGACACTTGTCAGAGACTATGAGGTGCTCTGTCATGCACTGCAGGAGTTGACTTCCATCCCCAGAATTCTGACTCCCTCCCTGATTCACTTATATGAGCTTGGGATTCCTATGAAAATAATTCATTTCAGGCAAACACTAATTTTAGTAATGCCTCATGATGCTGGGAGACACATGTCCCCTGATGGCTATTTTTTTTTACAAAATTATTCAGTTTGTTGAAAGGTGGCATTGTCTTGTGATACTTTACTTTGAAGATCCTTAGAACCTCAAGCTTTTCACAGGAAGGAACCAGAGAAGTGACATTCACACATTCATCGGTTCACTTATTCATGTCACAAAAATGCACTGAGACCTTAGACACTGGGAGGACACAAAAGTAACTGGGAAAGGGACACTCCTTTAGTGAGTTCAAAAGCTTGTAAGAAAAAGAAAAATAGAACACATCAGATTTAATTAAATTCCATCCTATGTAGCTTCTCAAATATTTCAAAATAAGCTTCTATTCTTGGATTTGGAAATAGTGTTCGAGTCTTAAAATATCTTGCAGGAGAAAAATGTGCATTTGTTCATTCATTCATTCATTTTTTCCATTTCCTCACTTGGTACGTGCTCTGGGCTGAGCCTCATGCTAGGCGTTTGAAGGGGAGGACTCCCATGAACCTGCTTCAAAGTACTGTGGCCTCCAGTGGGATGGAGGGGACCAGCAAGCAGGTGTGGCAGTGCTCTGCGACAAGGACTGTGCCACCGGAAAGGACAAGGAGGTGTGGATACACATGGGAGGCCCAGGGTTGGAGACTCCAGAAGGCTTCCTGCAGGAAGGTGACCTCCAGGAAAGTCAGTGCAGAAAGACAGCATGACTAGGAAGAGGACTGAGCGGGTGTGAGAGGCCAGGGCGTGAAGGTTGCCCCATGAGCAGCCATGGAGGTGGTCGGGACAGAGCTTCATTCATGCCCTACTCTGCTGCCCCTGAGGATGCCATGAGGTCACTGCTCTTAAGCAATGCAGCCTCTTCTAGGAAGCCACAGACGAGAGCATTTGGACCAGAGGGTGTTTTACACTAATAATATTTTCAGTCAATAAACTCTCATCACCAGGATGCCCCTAACTATCACCTTCCAGAGTGTGTGCAGGGGTCTCTTGCCTTGGTCCCAGGAGCATTGCTGGTGATGCTGGATGACTGGCCACCGTGGGTGCGGTGGCCTAAAATGGGATGTTCTGGAAGCAGCACCATCTTCATTGAATAAAGTTTCCTGATGTGAGATGGGACTGCTTGCCCTGTCCTAGGCTCTGCTTTGACTGGTTTGGTCCCCATCCACTCTCTGTGCTAGCTCTAGCTGTCTAATTTTAGTCTTAATTTCTATCCACTTGCCACTCTGCCCATTTGGGAGTTTGACAACATTCTGCTCCATATCCCAAAAGCAGTCTCTCATAAATAACTTGGTTTTTTTTTTCCTTTTAGTTTCTACATAAGCTACATAACCATCTCATTTTAGGGTTTTTTTAAATTGCAGAATTATAGCATGCTTGTTGCAGAAAACTGGGAAAACAAAACCTTCAAGAAAAAAATGAAATCTCCTAGACACTCACCACCCTGAGATAACCACTGACACATCACAGACATTATTGGAAGCACCAAATAATATTTCATCACATTAAAACCATCTTTTATTTAGCAGCCTTAACAGCATAAAGGCTATTTCTGATATTCGTTTTGTAATAAACCCTCAGTAAACAGCTTCATTTCTGTAATTTTTTTCACACTTATATTTTTCAAAAAGATCCACTTAGGTTATAACCCATAGTATAGGAAAAAATTTTCAAGGCAGCTTTGAGCTGTTAGCAGGTTCATGATTTTTCGTACCCCTAATAGCGTCATCTTATAATAAAAAGGAGAGATGACAAGGGAGACAGAAAGGAAGGGGAGGGATGGAAGAAAGAGAGAAGAAAGGAAGCATGATGGATAACAGGTACGCTGAAAGTTGGTGATTAAGAATCTCAGCTCTGGGTCACACTAAGGGGCGTGGAATCTCTGATCTGCTACTCATTAGCTGAGGAAACCTGACCCATGTCTTAACCTCTCTGAGTTTCAGATCTCCTCTATGTACCATCGAAGAATCATAATGCTTACATTATAAAGTTATTAAGGTGATTAAATGAGATAATACAGATCAAGTGCTTAGCAAAGTACCTGAGCAGAGCCAAGGACTCCATGCATATTAGCTGTTATTTAGATAACTGACTGACTGCAGGAAAGTCAAGTCTCTCTCTTCCCGTCCTCTGTGTCATCCCCTTCCACGCCGTAGGAGCCAAGACCCAAGGCCTATAGGGGCCAGAGAAAGTCCAGGGTCCCGACCTGGAGCACACACAGCTGCCTGCACCATAGTCTAGCCCATCTGAGCCAGGCAGACCACGTGCGATGTTGGAATGTCTCCTGGGTCACCTGGGGCTCAGTTTCCTTCTGTCTAAAATGGGCATGAAGGGATGTGGTCAAGTGATTCGGACACCAGATCAACAAACTCCTTTGGAGACTGCATACCTCTGGGCAAATAGAGTCAGATATGGTGGAAAGGGTAGACATGTGGGGACCTGACATCATGGGTCGTGTCATCATTTATGTGACCTTGAGGGGCCAACACCCTCTCATAGTCTCGTTTCCCTCCTCTGGAAACCAAGGACTTTGTTACCCGTCTTTTGGAGATTGTGAGTGAAGCAAACTCTCTGGGGGACACCAGGCCCATGGCATGGCCCGCTGACCTGTGTCCATTTCATGTGTGGCCCCTGGGGCAGTCCATTTTTCTCTCATGGTGCATGGTATCTTGCCTTGGCATCACAGGGATTGATCTGACTCTGGTTTTGCTGTTGAGAAGAGTTGAGGTCTTTGAGCAGCCTTTCTCTTTTCCCTGGAGACATGGGTCCAGGAAGTCTGGGCTAGAAAGCTTGGCTCTGCTCTGGTTTGCCTGTTCAAAGTTCCCTTTCCACGCTGTCCTGGTGCCGAATAACCCTCAGATGGAAAGATCACAAATCACTCTTGGTGTCTCTATACTCTGGGTGGATGGCAGATAGTCCCTTGCTGTTTCCAGCAAGAGTTTGAAGTCAGCACTGAGCATGACCTTGGTCCCCAGGAAAGGACTTGGGAGGACTAGGGCCTCTCCACCCCTGTAATCTGGGGAGAAAATCATTTGTCTTTTAAGGTGCGTTAACTTTCAGTGCTTAAGCCCTGGCGGGTTCACAGAGGAACTGTCGCCAGAGCCCAGGGAAGAAGGAAGTGAAGCAGACGTCCCTGACTGCTGCAGAGAGGGGGACTCTGTCTCTGGGCAGAGACTGCTGGCCAGTTGGAAGTAGGTTGGTGTGGCCTATTATGCATGGAGGCTGGTGGGAGCCATGTGGGTCTGCCTGGGAATCCTTCCTCCTCTTTCCTGAGAGCGGGCCGGGTGGGGCCAGAAAGTGCCCTTCGCTGGGAAAAAGAGACACAGATGGCAAGCAGGGGACTCTCAGAGACAGCCCGGTCTTGCCCAGCCGCAGACACAGATCCTGGACCCACAGGTTAAGCAGGCTGGAGGGTAGGACTGGAGGGGGTAGGAGCTACCTTTGCTGATCATGTGTTACGAAGCTTTCACTGCAGATTCCTTTGTAAAGACTCAGTCCTTAGTAAATAGGTAATTCAGACCAAAAGGAGTTGGCAGATAAAGTAAGTTTGGGAAATGTATAACACTGTACCTCCTTTGAGAGAGATACTATGTACATCATCATATTAAAAACCCTAAGAAGTTATTCAGTCAAGAAAATTGGAAAAATTGGTACTCACCAGTGTTTCCTAAATGTATTGAATTGGAAATATTCAGTCCCCTTTAATGCCTATGAACGAATGGTCTGAGAAACTCAGTTTCACAAATACCAATATTTTGTAGTCTATAAAATATAATGGGTTCAAATATAAGTACAAAAACAAAGATAGGTGATTCTAAAAAAAAAAAAAGAAAAGAAAATATCACCAAGTACATCTTAATCCCATTTTACCAGCAGAGAAAATGAGGGTCAGAAGGGTTTAGTAAGTCACCCACGGTTACCAACAGTAGAATTAGAATTCAGACCCAGGGTTCCACAGCAACTCCCTCGCATCCGATGCTGAGTCTCTCTGGAACATTCCTGAGACCTGCACCCTACCGAGCTGGCAGCTGGTCTTGGCCAGCGGTCCCTGGGTCACACCTGGGGCTTCCTGGGAGTTTCTCTGGGGCCTCCTGCTCCAGCTCTGCCTCTGGCCCAGGTGTCTGACCATCAGCAGGGCAACACCTGCTCTGGGTCTGCTCCTTCTTATTAACAGGATTCAAAGCTGCTGCTGGACTTGTAGGGTTGTTGGGGAAAGCAGCCCAGGCGGAGAGCAGGGAGGGCTTAGCAGGGAACTTGAGAACCCCACATCAAAATGCAATTTCCTCCTTCTCATCTGTCTGAGGTTAGGCCCTCCAGAAAGCTGACTGGGAGATTGTGGGCAGGGTGAGGAGTTCCAGCAGGGACCAGGAAACACCTGGGGAGTGCTTTGCCAGGATGCTGCCCAGGATAGCCTTGGCTCTACAGCTGGGAGGGCCTGGAGTTGTCCCGCCATTACTCCTGCGGGGACCAGTCCCGGAGTGTGCACCAACCCAATGAAGCTGTGACCTTGTACAAAGCAGCACTTGGCAGTGGGGACAATTCTGGAGGGATCCACAGCACTCCCAGAAACTGGCATGCGGAATGGGTATGCGGACCGGACAGTCTAGGACCAGACACACCCCAATGCCATGTCCCTGCCCCGATTCCCTGTCTTCCCTTTGGCTTCCTCCCTCTGATCCAGCCCTCTCCCCAAACCCTGTTGGTCGGTCTCAACCCTCTGCTTAGCTGTCGCCTCCTTCTCCCAGCCTCATGGCCGATGCTGCCTCCTGAATCCTCGAGCAGAAACAGCTGCCTTCTCAGACTTCGACACCATTCCCCATTCTCCCAGCTGTTCCGCTCTTCACCCAGCAGGAGTCTGGCCTGAGGTCCCTGACCCCTGGGTGGTACATCAACACCCACCAGGTTCCCATCCAGGTCCACCTCCCGGCCAGCACCCCCAGCTGCACCCTCTCTTGCCCTGCCTTGCCTGACCTCCCTGCCAGCCCATCCCCCCTGCCGCACCTTGTGTTCCATGGTCACCCCAGTGGCACGAGAGCATTTTCCCTGTTTAGACAAAAGACTGTTCTGAAAGATGTGAGAAGACTCATCTGATCCACGCTTCACTTCGGCTCTAACGAAGACACCCACTCCCCTAGCATGCCTTCTTCCTCAATATCTAGCGTCATTTGCTCAGGTGGCAGTCACCCTCTCCCATGTGGATGTCCTCTGTGAAAACCTGTGTAATTAGAAAGAATGGGACCTCAGCGAGGCAGAGACACGGAAGCTAATGTTACTTGAAATGAAGCACACTACAGCCCCCCTTCCACAATGATGCCCCCAAGCGAGACACCCTGATGGTGGCTAATAAGACCCAGCAGGAGGATGGCGGGGCAGCGCCTCCCTGGCAGGGTTTTCTCGGATAGAAAACACAAACGAGGCCTCTTTCTTGGAGGCATGGGACCAGGCTGCTGGGAGTTTTGTGCAGCCAAAAATTGCCTGCACCAGCTCCTAGTCAAGCCTCTTCGTTCACTCATTTTGTCTGGGTGTTAACTTTCCTAGCCTGAACCAAGCAGGCCTAGTCCCTAACTCTCCTCTGACTGTGACTGTGGCCTGTTGTGTTCTGGACCCTTGTATCCCATTGCAGCAGTTCCCAGACGATCTCTGCTTCCCAGTCTTCAGGGCCCGCCCCGTGGTTGGTAGTTTGTCTTGGCCTCCTTGGCAGGGAGTTTGACCCACACAACCAAATATCGTTAAGTGTCTCCAGAGACCGAGTTTCACAAGCTTTCTGTTGCCTTCTCTGTTGTCCTGATACTGATCCCAACTTTAGACTTTCACTAGCAGCATCTCTTTCTCCGGGTTTATCTTAGAGGGAGTACACTGGCATACTCTACTTGAACAGAGAGGCTGGTAGAAATGGCTGGAATCCTCAGGTTTATGGCTGGGACATTGTGGCTTTTTCTCCATGACACTCCTCTGGTCCCAGCAGCTTGTGGACTCTGCTTCTCTGTCTCATTATGAATCACCATATCATTAACATGGAACATCCATTCTGGGATGGACTTGTAGGGTCAGGTACAACTGAAATCTGCTAGAGTCTGCAGAAAGATTTTGAGGTGCAAACAACCCCTAGCACAAACGAAGGATGTTGATTACACTAATAAGCTATTGGGTGGAGTGAGATTAATCATATCGGCTTACATTTAACCTGTTCCCTGGGATCGCAGGACATTAGCCGTAGCCACGCACTTGTATTTGTCTGCGTGCGCCCCTTCTACGTAAAAATCTATAAAACTAATCCAACTGGCAAAAGAAAGTTTTGTGCTAATAAGGTTGCTAATGGAGCTTAGGACCAGGGTTTAAATAACTAACACTGAATGCAGAAAAGAAACATTTTAATTATTTAATAGGGCATGAAAAGGAATTCCAAAGTATTTCTACAGAAGCAATCCCAATGGGTATAATTTTGGTCCCCAAATTTTATTCTTATTCTTTGAAGATGATGGCCTGAACTTCTTATTTCATTGGATTAAAGGAATTGAAATCCTCCTGGGGAAGTGGTAGGGGAGTGTGCTAATTTAGAGACCAGCAGGGGAGGCTGTATCCCAGCAGAGGGAGGCATTTAGGGGGAGATGAGGTGTCCCAAAGAAGAGATGGAAGAATTGAGATGCGCAATAATACGTCTTGGGACAACCCTTGGGTCCTTATAAATAATCATGAGCGTTTGCATCTCAGTCGTGTTCTATAATTTATGGTCTACTTTCCTGCATTTCTTCTCATCGGTTACTCATTAGAACCCTCCCCAGAAGTTGTTCTGATTCGAGTTTAACAGACAAGGAAACCGAGGCCCAGAAAAAGGATAGGTTACCTATGTAGTAAGCCTCATTCTGACCCAGGATGTGGGGGCTTCTGCGTCACACTTAGAGCTCTGGCCATGGGTCCCATCCCTCCCAGAATGACAGGCTGCCAGAAAATCGGGGAGGGGAACAGAGAGAAGGCATTCTCCAGGGATGGATCTTGGTGATTGTATCTTGAATCTTACTGCGCTGTTATGTTGCTAGGTTGTTGGAGAAATCTGCTTTGAAGATGGAGACCTCCCCCCAAGCTGGGCAGGACCTTGATCTTATTCCGGAAGCAAGAAGCCACTGCTCAGGAGAACGGGCCTGAAGCAGTCATGTGTTCATATTAATTCCCGGGCACTCCAGCATCATAAAGCTCTCTTCTAACCGGCATCCCCGTCCCACTGGGGTTTGGGATGTTCTGGGGTATGGCCCTGGTGAATTTCCTGCCTGTGCATTTGCCACCTAGACCCTTAATTCAACTGCCCACCCCCTCCACATAACCAAGTATTCTAATTCTCTGAAGCCATCTCAGAAGATACTTTCTGAGCAATAGCCCACAGCCTTCCCCTTTGAAAAGCTTGGTGGAAAGGCATGTGTATATAGAATCCATCTGAACTCTCTTGTGGTTTACACCTTCAGAAGAAAAGCTCTCCCTTTCTGGATGCATTCTAGATACAGCTAGCCAAATAGATCTTTAGGAAAGATATTTTGTAAGTAACGAAGTCCTTTAGATACCAGGTAATTCTTCCAAACCTTTTTGGATTGAATGTTCTGGAACATACACTCAAGTGCATGAAATTTAAAGTGCTTGATAAAATGCATTTTTGTTTCTGTTAAATCTTGAATGTTGGAATAATGTATGTGATCCTTGTTCTTATAGCACATCTGACACCACTATTTCTTCTCTGTACAGCAAAGGAGAAAAATCAACAGAGAATTCCAAGATGTGTGTTTATCCCACAGGTTACGATTACGTCTGACTCCAATGGTGAGAAACTCCAAGTCAGTTCATCTGGCCTCCCCATGGAAGCAGGGTTGAATTTAGAAGAAAAAAAAGAAACCTAAATGTATATGTGAATATATGAGATCGTTATTAGAGATGACTTAGCTGGTGATTTTCAAAGCTAGTTTTAAAACCCCTTTACTGAGGCCACTTAGCAAGTCACTAAAAAAGAAGTTTGGAATAGGAAAATCAAACACACAAAAGGGCATAGGTTCATAGATGTGAAGAGGATACCATTTCACCTAAAACGTTCCTTTAAATTCATTTCAATGTGAAAATTATTTTGTAGTCTGCATATATTTATATATAGGGTCACGGTGATTATCGGGAATTTAGTAATGTCTTAAACCTGGAGTCACAATTCATAATCATCTTTAAAGTGCAAACCCTCAAAAGATGGCTCCACGGATGCTTGTGCCAAGAAAAATGACCCGGCCCAAAGTTTATTCTAAGTGTTCTCCCATGTGGCTCTGAGTCTGCGTGTCACTGCGTGTAGTTCATGATCCTCCGGGTCTCTCTTCAGGGTATGTTGATTACTCGGCCCTAACACATCGCCAGTACTGAATGATGTTCAGTTAGCCATCAAACTCTTTCCAGATGTTTTAAAAAAGAAGTTAAAATCTACTTCCTGCAGGTGGCCACCCAAAGGTCTCCACCTGACCCTGTCCAGACCCTCAGCTCTTCCCACCTCACTCTGAGCCACATGGAAACTCCTGCTGGTCCTGAGCAGCTCAAATCGTTTTTTTGTTTGTTTGTTTGTCTGTTTGTTTTTTGAGCTAGAGTCTCACTCTACCGCCCAGACTGGAGTGCAGTGGCATGCTCCCAGCCACCGCAGCCTCTACTTGCTGGGCTCCGGCGAGCCTTCCAAGTAGCCGGAACTACAGGTGTGCACCACCACACCCTGCTAATTTATTTATTTATTTATTGTAGAGAGAAGGTTTCACCAAGTTGCCCAGGTGGGTCTCGAACCTGCGGGCTCAGACAATCCACTCACCTCGGCCTCTCAAAGTTCAGGAATTTCAGGCTGAGCCACTGAGCCCAGCCAGCTCAGGCTGTTTATGTCTCTGTCTCTGTTCTGGCTATCCAGGCCCTTCCCTTGGCCTGTCGTTCTTTTCCCTCTCTTTGGGCTGAAGATCTAGCTCTTATCACTCACCTCCTTCCTGAGGTCTCTCTGGTTTCCCAGCTGGAGTGAGTCCTTCTGCGGTCTCTGCCTTCTTGTCCATACTTTCATTTTTCCAGCTTGTTCCTATTTACCTGTCTCTGCTCCTCCGTGGCCTGTGAGCTTTGTGATGGCAATGACCATCGAATGCACGACTGGTTTTGCTTTCCGGCTTTCTGTGTTGGTTTCCTTTGCCAGGAGGGAACCACGGGCAGATATAGTCAACAAGTCTAGGTCCGCAGGACCACAGGCGGTGGGTGGGATGGAGTAGGGGACTGATTTCAGAGTCACCCAATTTACTCATAAACAGTAAGATCTAAAGAGGCAGGAATATGTGAGAGTGGTCAGGACTGTTGCCTTCAAGTTTCTGGAAGATCTCAAGTATCTTGAGTAATGTTGGTACACAGCACTTGGTGAAAGTGAAAAATCAATGATGAAAACCAAGAAAGAGTCAAGTTGACAGGTGCAGGGGGTGGTGGCACAGGGGTAGGAGTGTAATCTGATCAGTTTTGCCGAGGGATATGTTTTCATCCCGGCTTCCTTTACTCCATGGTGTGCAAGCTTGGGGCCCTACTTATATGAAGGTGCCTTTTGATTTCTGTTTGTGTTTTCAGTGAGCTGCTTCTGACGTCCATGGGTGTTTTCTTAAGACAGAGTCAGTCTTCATTCACTCCTTTATTCATATACATATTCCACAAGGGTATGCCAGACATGGCCGCCAGGCTGCATGGGGGAGGTGGGGTCATGCAGATGAGGCCTCGTCCTCATGGACTCGTGGTCTTGTGGTTGAGACCAGCATGGCGACAGAATGCAGGGCAAGGTGCTCTGGGGAACAGAGGAGGACTGTAATCCATCCTGGGAAGGCTGGGACCTGAGAAGGTTTCCAGAAGAGATGACACTTAAGCTGAGTCTTAAACAAACAGAGTGAGAGTTAAATCGGTGGCCATGACTATCATACCTTTGTGAAATATGTGAATGAATGAAAGAATGAACGAATGAATAAAACGTGAACTCTGTCTTAGTAAAACAGTCATGGAAATCAGAAACACTTAGTGAAAACATGAAAAGATACTGATAACATCTTTGTATTAGCTGGGGACTCAAGCTGGGGGAGGGGGGCTTTGCAGACAGAAAGAGCAGCACGTAGGAAGATGCGAGGGGTTAGGGCCTGACGAGTCAGGAAGCCCACATGCAAGCTGGTCAGCCTGGACCTTGCCTGCCTTTGCAACAGCGGCCGCAGGTGAGGGTGGAGGTCAAAGCAGAGGCCACATGATTGGAGCCCTGGCTGGCCAGGCTGAGGGGCTGTCAGGCACTGAAGTAGGGGCATCGGGATGTCAAGTGTGCTTGGAGTGGCCCTCAGGAAGCCACGGTGTGCAGGAAGAGTCGCTGTCCCCGGAGTGATAAGCACCTGTGTTTATGCTGGGATGCCTCCCAGACACACTTTGTGAAGCTCATGGCCTGGAGTGCTGATAGACCCAAAGAGCAGGAGCCAGCAGGCTCACAGAGGTCTCTCAAACAGGAGGATCTGCACCCGTATGTGTCTACACCTGCCTGAAAGCAAGACAGGAAATGTGTTAGGAATTTCCAAGTAGAGATCCGCAGGAAGAATGAAGCACCAGAAGTGGATATTTCCCCAGGATTTGTTGGCTTTGAGGCTTGTCTGAGACAACTTTACAGGGTTTAAGTTGACACAGGGAAGCTGTCCTGAATCAGCTTCTTCACATTCCCTAAGTCATGCTCCCAGCTCCACCTTCCAGAAGGGTTTGAGTCTGTGGACCTTTGATTCTCAGCCAGAGAAGTCCAAGCACACGTGCTGCCCACAGGCCGAGGGCCTAGCAGGTCAGTGGAGAGGAAAGAACTTTCTTATAGGCTCAGCTAGTCGAGCATGGAAATGACTGCTCACGAGGAAGTAGACCCCACTTGGAGGCCTTTGAGGGGTCCCGACAGAGGAGCAGGGCGCCCACATATGTGCACTACAAGTGGACATGTATGAAGACACGTGCAGTGAGCGTTTCCTCACAGAGGTGAACGGAGTTGACTTTATACAACTTTTGTAAATCTAAAAAAGAAAAGCAAAACAGAGAAACATTTAGAAGGCAAAGTTTTGAATTATTCATTTTGTCTGCTCCTTCGTATGATACTAACTCCCAGCCCTCTCTCCCATACCCACAATTCTTTACTCTCTACTGAGGTCAACCAGGAAAACGCTTTGAGATTCAAGTTGGCATATAGTTGGCATGAACAAATAAACACATATTTATATATGCTTAAATTGCATGGATACGGATCTGCATTTTAATATCACATACAGTATAATGTGCACATTTGCATTCATTAGTGCATATATAGGAATGATATCAATGCATTTATAGAGTGTATGTTTTATATTTTCCTTTATATTGTTTTTCTCACTTATGTGTATTGTCATGTACATTATTTTTTTACTTAATAGTATGACATGGAAGTCTGTCTGTGCCAGTGTCCATAAAGTTCACTTAAACGGCAGCAAAAAATTCATAATTTAGATTTAATTACCCATTCTTCTACTCTTTAAGTGTTTCTGTTTTACAAACATTGCTAAAACTATCTTCCAAGTATATATTTTATGTTATGTCATTGGGTGACAACTTGAATACTATTTTAATTGTACTTTTTAAATGTGTGAGTATTTATAGATGACTAAAATACAATTTCTGGGTCAATGGCATGCATACTTTAAAAATTATTATCAAAAAGTCAAATGGCCCTTTAAAAATGGAATCAGTTTTCACTTCAATAAACTTGGGTTGGAAATGCCAGCTTCCCCAAATTTTTGCCAATTACATTTTATAAAATGGTTTGTTAATCAGAAAGGTGAAAATTGTGTCTCAACTTTTAGATGTTTATTTTTCGAATTAATAATAGACCTGTGCATCATTTCATGGATTTATTGGTTATTTGTGTTTATTTTTCTTGGATTGACTGACCATAACTTTGAAACCTTTTTTTTCTCTTCACATTTTTCTTTTTCTTATTAGCTCTGTGGGTATGTAAAGAGGTTCTATGATTCACTAAGTTTTTAATGTAGTAAAATAATCTAATAAGACAGTAGCTTCTATTTTTCTTACCTGTGGGTGCTCCTTAAAGAAATGACAGGTATTTCCCCAAATCATGTCCCTACCCTTGAGCCCCTCCCTCCACCAGGTGTGGTGTCAGGTTTTGCTCTCAGCATCCGGGATCTCCCTAATCCCACGGTTGAGAGGGTTTTGTGGGTTCCAGGCCCGGGAAGAGAACATGCCAGGTGGTGGGTGCCCTTCCTAAAAAGATCTTTGATTTCCATGCCTGGGCCCATGGAGGCAATTAAGGTGAATTTGTCTGAAGGGGGCAGGGAACCAAAGGTTTGATGTTTGAGAACTGAAGAGGAGAAAAACTCAGTTTGCAAAGGGAAGGAAAGCTCCCCCAGAACAGGAGTTACAGGGCCCTCGGTGGTAGGAACCTGAGCTGAAGAGAAAACAGACCTGACAAGGAAGACCTTGTTGGTGCCAGGGAAGCCTGATCCCTTGGCCCAGTGGCCTGGGAGCTCATGCTATGCTTAGCACAGCAGGAGGACATCAGCCAGAATAGCCTGGCCTTGGATCAGATCGTGTAGGCCAAAGCCAGGGACTGGGCTGCAGCATTCACTCTGGATGGACTGCTAGGGTTGGGCCCCATTTCTCATGGCAGGATTGTATATGATGAAAATAACATGGAGGGGCCGAAGGTGAAGGTTGATGCTTGGTGAACAAGTCCACCAGCTAACTTTGTTTTGAATTCAGCACACAAGGAAGTGGCGTTGGCAAGACAGCAGAGCATGGTGGAGATGTGAATGGGTTCTGGAGCCACACAGCCAGGCTGGTGTTCTTGCCCCTCTACCTAGGTGTGTAGTCTTGGGCAAGTGACTTCTCTCTGACTTTCAGTTTCCTTATCTGTACCATGGGGGCAATGAAAGTTCTTGCTTCATGGAACTGGAGGTAATTTTGTAAAGCACACACATATATATATTAAGTGCTCTGTGATTGCCATTAATATTATGAGCATCACTAAGACCGAACTGCAAATATGTTCTCTAATTTTCAACTTTGTTTATGATGAATTCTGTCACCTAAAAGTATAGCTGCAGTAGCAGTAGTTGATGTTTTACTGGAGAATTTCTGTCCCAGTCTGTTTGAGCTGTTATAACAAAATACCATTGACTAGGGGGCTCAAACAACCAAAATTTGTTTCTCGTAGTTCTGGAGGCTGTAAAGTCCGAGATCAAGGGGCCAGCAGGTTCGTTGTCTGTTGAGGTCTGAGTCCCTGCTTTCGAGATGGTTCTTGAGTGCTGAATGTTTCTGAAGGAACGAATTCTGTGATCACATGGCAGAGGTGGAAGAGTAAGCGAGCAGAATACTGGGTGAAGCTTTTTTTTTAAGTTGGAGTCACACTCAGTTGCCCAGGCTGGAGTGCAGTGGCACACTCACGGTCACCCCAGCGTCTACCTGCAAGTAGACGGCAGTCCTTCCACCTTAGCCTTCCAAGTAGCCAGAACTACAGGCATGAGCTACCATGCCCAGTTAACTTTTTTATTTATTGTAGAGACAAGATCTCACCAAGTTGCCAGAGCTGGTCTGGAACCTGAGGGCTCAGGCAGGATGAAGCTTTTTAAAGAGGCCACTAATCCCATTAAGAAAGGGAAGAGCCTTCATGACCTAATCACTTCTTAGAGTTCTCAGCTCTTAATACCGTGACGTTGGTGATTAAGTTTCAACACCTGAATTTTGGAGGTGACATATTCAAGCCCTAGCAGCATCTCTGTCATGACTGTTGGGATCTGCATTCTTCTTAGGGAGACTCTCACCTCCCTGGGAAGCAGAGTCTTTCTACAAGTTTGTTTGATACTTACAAGTGTATTTATTTTATTTTTTATTTTTATTAATACAGATGTGGGGTACAATTCAGAGTTAGATATATAAACATTGATCATGCAGGTATCCTTGTTGATGAGGTATGCCCCTCCCTCCCCTAGCAGTTTCCCTCAACTGTCCATCCCACCCCCACCCGCCAACAGTTTCCCACTACGGCCAATCGCTTTTTTTTAACATTATAATTGTTCAAGGTCCACTTATGAATGAGAATATATGGAACTCCTTTCTTTGTTTCTGTGATAAATCACTGAGTATGAATGACTCCAAATCCATCCAAGTTGCAAGTGTATGTTTCTAACACCACTAACTCCTGTAACCTCATGCCTTGACATTCCTGTCCACGTTCAGGTCAACGAGCTCCCTTTGGTTTCTAGAATATATCAAGTCTCTTCCTGACTTCAGCGTCTCACGTGCTTTTCCTTCTGTCCTGAACTCCACCCTGCATTTCAGGCTCAAGGTCTTCTCTGAACAACCCATTAATTCATTTCTATTCTTCTTGGATTGGTGGCTATTCTAGCAATTCTCACAACTGTACTAACACCTTTGCTCCCCTCCTTCTGGCTAGAGCCAACAATGGGAATCATTAATTCCGAGTTCCTGCCTGGTTCCTTCTCCACTATGCCCCCAAGTGCCCAGGAAGACCTTAGCACAGTGTTGTTAGGTAAAGGGAATGAGAGAATCCATTTAAATGTATTTATTTGGGGGTATACTCTGCAAAAGGCAATTGATTATATTTTTTTCCTGATAAGCAAATGTGACTTCATTCTTTCGTTAGAAATGCCCTCTGTGCATTTTATTACCAGACACACTTGTGACCAAGTCTAAACTTTCTCTCCTCTTAAATCTCTCCATTCATTTCTTCCTGAGCTCCTGTGGCACTGTTTTAATTATTGTAGCTTGATAGTCACGTTGATGGCATCTGTAGGGCAAATTACCCCTTCCATTATTTTACATTACATTTTCTTCTTCACCCCTTCACGTACATTTTCTTTTCTGAAGGATTTTTGCACTCTCTGGTCAAATTTCCATAAAGGATTCCATTGGGATTTTGATGGAGATTGCATTGCTTTTGTAGATTAAATTGAAGAGATTTAACATCTTTATACCTCTCAGTCTTCTCATTCATGGCATTTCGTGTCTCTCTGCTTTTTCATTCTTTTTAGCCATCTAATTTTCTATAGATAACCTGGACATTTCGCTTTAGTTTTATTCCTAAATAAATGTAGTTTTTGATATTACATTATTTTGCAATCTATAGCAATGTCAAATTTAATCATTTTTAACCCTATACTTTTAGTGATGTGATGACTCTGTGACTGAGATAATGGTAATAATAAATTATAATAGCAGCTCATTATCAAATGTCATGCACCATGGGAGAGATATCCACTATGTCTATTATATGTTATTACATATAATATATATATTATATATATTATCATATATACCAGATATGTTATATACCAGATATGTCACAGGTTAAGCATCCCTAACCCGAAAGCCTAAAATCTGAAATTCTGAAGATTTTCAAAGATTCGGAAGAAATTCAAGACTCTAAAATCCAAAGTGCTGCAAATCCTGAAAGAATGCCAACAGGCTGGTTTAACGCATTGTTCATTGAAGCATTCCAAATTTGGGGTCTCCAGATTAGGGAAGCTAAACTGGTTCTGCAAATATTCCAAAAACCAAAAAAATTCAAAATTTGGGAAACCTCTCGTCCCAAGCACTTTGAATAAGGGATTACTTTATACATCATTACTTTATACATCGTTTAAATATCACATATTTATGTGTTATTGTGCATTAGATACTTTATTATATCTTATTTAATTGCAACAAAAAAGCTACAAAATTGATATAATCACCTTGCCGTGTTACAAATATAGAACACTATATTTGTAACAGAGCCAGTGTGACTGGTGTACACCACTGGTCTGTCAGATGCAGCCTTGCCTCACTGTCTGTTCCTCCCAGATAAGGCACTGTATTAAAGGCAGATGTTGGCTGGACACTGTGGCTCATGCCTGTCATCCCAGCACTTTGGGGGACCAAAGCAAGAGAATTGCCTGAACTCACGGGCTCGATACCAGCCTGGGCAACTTGGCGAGACCTCGTCTCTACAATAAATCAAAAAATTATCCTGGCTTGGTGGCACTCGCCTGTAGTTCCAGCTACTTGGAAGGCTGAGGCAGAAGGATCACCTGAACCCAGCAGGTCAAGGCTGTCGTGGCCTAGAGCATACCGCTGCACTCCCGCCTGGGTGACAGTGAGACTACAACTCAAAAAAAAGACAAATGTTTTGCTGGAATCTACATAATGACAACAATCAGCAATTTTGTTCCCTGATTTTAAGAAAGTACCGGAATTGTAATGGATCTTCAAGTTTACCCAGGCCAACCCTGTTGCCTAGGGCTTCAGCTTCTTAGTAGTGGCTGCTGTGAAACTGTGCAGACCACACACACACCTTTATGAATGGGGGGCTCACCAGCTCACATGTAGCTCATGGAATCTCTGGACACCTCTGAGTGTCAAAACTTCCCTCCTTGGGTTGGGTGCAAACTGCCTCCCTCTGGTCTCCACTCCTTGCCAGGGGATCTTATTGCTTGTGGCTGGCACTCGTCCCATGGACTCTGTCTGCAGAGGCTTTAAGCTGAATGAAGACAAAGACTTCTATTTTCCGCTGAATCTCCATTGCCGAGTTTCACACTTGACACGGACAAGGTTCTCAGTAAATGTTTGGCGAGTGAATTGATAAATCGCCGTCACTGACTTACCCAGAACGTGCCTGCCCCCACCTCCTCGCGGTGCTTTCTCAGATCTTAAGATAACATGTCGTGAGGCTTTTCGGAGCTTGCTGATGGAGTTCTGGTTCAACCAATGGTTCTCCTAAGGTGGGGACTGGAGATTACCCTTCTGCTAATCACATTCCTCCGGGTGGGCGGGGTCCAGGGTGCCAGTGTCCCTGTGAGTCTGGAATCCTGGACCACTTCATTTCTGTGGCTTCCATCGGAGCAGACCGAGGAAGGAATCGTCCAACACCTCTGGCACATTCTATTCCGTGATTCTCCAGAAATCACAGTATATTCAGCTACAATCTTTGGCCTCAATGTAGTATTTATTTTGCTTCGTTCCGACTGATGTTACAAATGTCACAAATCTTGTACCATTGGGACTGGACTAGTGACATTCCTTCTCAAACGCAAAGAGTGACTCATCAGGAGATTTGTAGACTGCGTGGGACAATCCCTAATTGTCTCACTTTCATGCCTGTTTCAACGATACATTTTTCTTTGGGAGATTGGCCATTTCTCTACTCAGAGATATGGTGGCACAACAGTGATACTTCTTAAACTAGTGATCGTGAGAAAGGAGGCATTGGCTTTGCCTGAGTTTTGGCCCCCTGTTCTCCTTGGGGTGTGAAACTAATTGCAGCTGGCTGAGTCAGGCCGCTGTGGAGGGGCCGGACTCACAGACACAACAGAACAATAGGGGGCCCAGTGGAGGAGGCCAGGCCAGGGCTGAGCAGGACACTCATGCCTATCTTCACTTGGCTGTGAACCCACAAGACAAAGCAAACATTGTGCGGAGGTCAGGCCGCTGTGGATGAAAGGCCCTGTCTTGTACAGTGGGAAAGGAGGAGACCCGGGGAGGGAGGGAGGGAGTGTGTGTGTGTGTGTGTGTGTGTTTTGGGAGGGGAGGGGGATTGTGGGGGGCAGAGAAGATGGAGTAACAAGAGAGGCCGGGCTGGCACCCTGAATGAAGACGGAACTCGGAAGACAGGAGACAGAGAAAAAAGGAGGTTGCAGCCTAAGGGGAAGGACACAGAGGAGGGTCAGAAGAGAGAGAAGACAAAGGGGAAAAGAGTGAGGGATAGAAGACAGAGAGAACACAACCCTGGAGAGAGCTGGAGTGAATGAAAGGAGAGGAAGGAGCCAGCAGGACTTTGAAAGGGAGAGAGAAGTGATGGAGAATCTGGCAGGAGGCTGGGGTGGTGCGGCCGGCATCTCATGGCAACAGTGTCGCCCTCAGCTTGTGCTGCTGCTGCCTTCCCAGGCACGAGAAGGGGGGTGGAGAAGGGGTAGGGGTGTGATCCAGGCCCCTGGGGAGCCACTGGCTGGGAGGACAAGCCTGCTGTCCTCTTGACCCTCAGATGGCGGCGGGGACGGGTGCAGGAGACACAGACACAGGGATGGTTCTGGATGCAAAGGGAGCAGTAATCTGTTTGAAGTCTGCAGGGTTGGCTGGGTCTGTTATGTCAACTGAAGGTCAACTAAAACACAGAGAAGGGGGAACATGTAATCAGAGTGCATGTCACATTGTGTCCAGGAGACAGGACCAGCTTCTGCTTTGCCCAGCCCCCTCCCAGCCAAGCTGCACACGAGTCCGCGCACGCCTGCACTTGGCCACCAGAAAGTTGGAGCTATGATCCCAGTCTCCATGTGCCTGGCAGACACCTGACCTCAGGTTTTACACGGGGTGTCTTTGATGCTCTGTGGTTGGTTTTAGCCTCTCCATTTAAAAGAGAGAGAGAGAGAGAAAGAGAGCAGATGTGCTCGGTTGATTGCGTTTAGTTAAGATTTTGAGATCCCATATCAGTTGACCTGGATTTTAACTTTCCTTGGGACCATGGCTGAGACCTTGAGCCTCCACGAGTCCTGGTTTCAGCACCTTTGAACTGAGTACAATCTCCTCTGTGGTATCGAGCCCTTCTGTGGGTTGACACAGAAGGGAGAGATCCCACGGGAGAGGTCCCAAGGGAGATGCGTCACCCAAGGGAGCAGTCCCAGTATGCCAGCTGTCTCCTCTCAGTTCCCACTCTCAGCCTCTCCCCCCCACCCCCTGACCTCTCCCTAGTACAGAAGTTTCCACATGGGACGTAATTTCCAATGACCCATGAAGCTTTGCAGGATATATTTGTAGATGAGATATTGTGGACTCCCATCCCAGATTTGTTCTTTGGTACTGTGTGGCCCTGGGCAGGACTCGGCGCCTCTCTGGATCTCTTTCCTCCTTTGGTAAAAATAAGGTTGCTAACACTGCCTGTCCTAAAGTGTTGTCTGCGACTGATTTTGGGCTTGAATGGGGTGTGCTTTGAAGTGCCTGGAAATTGAGGGGCAGCTGGGGGGCAGATCTGAAGCTTACTTGGTCCTCAGGGCAGTCTGCCTACTGCAGGTTCTTTTCTACTGTTTGCTAAGAGTGAGTGAATGCCTCCGAGAGGGGTAAGCCGACCCCTTCCAGAGCATCTCATGCAACAAGGCAGTCGCTCCCTCTCTTCTCTGTCTCTGTCTCTCTCTGTCTCTTTCTCCCCGTCTTTGTCTCTTTCTGTCTGTCTCTGTCTCTCCCTCTCTGTCTCTTTCTCTCTGTATCTCTCTCTCCCTCTCTCTCTCTGTCTACCTCTTCCTGTATCTGTCTCTCTCTCTCCTTATCTCTTTCTCTCTGTCTCTCTTTGTCTCTCTCTGTCTCTTCTTCTCTTGCCCTGTCTCTCTCTCTGTCTCTCTTTCTGTCTGTCTCTCTCTCTGTGTGTTTCTCTTTCTTTCTCTGTCTCTCTGCCTCTTTCTCCCTGTCTTTGTCTCTGTCTATGTCTCTCCCTCTCTGTCCCTTTCTCTCTCTGTCTCTCTTTCCCTGTCTCTCTGTCTGTCTCTCTCTCTGTGTCTCTCTTTTCCTGTATCTGTCTCTCTCTCTCTTCCTGTCTCTCTGTCTCTATCTCTCTGTCTCTTCCTCTCTTTCCCTGTCTCTCTCTCTGCCGCACTCTCTCTCTGTCTCTCTCTTGCCTCTCTCTCTATCTCTCTCAGTCTCTCTCCCTGTCTCTCTCTGCCTGTCTCTCTCTCTCTCTCTCTCTCTCTCTCTCTCTCTCTCTCTCTGGGCCTGCTGTGTTTATCACATCTCCAACAAAACCCAGGAAGACTGACCAAGGTTAATGAGCGCGGTTCCCCACAGCTTAAATCTGGGTATAGCACACCGCTGACTGCCGAGGCAGCAGAAACCAGGGTCCTGCCAAGTCCTCTGTGGTGCTCCAGACCTAGAGCCAGGAACCTGCTCACCTCCAGTGCCTTAAGATGCTGGGAGGAGAGTCGGCACAGCTCTGAAAGCCAGCACATCAAATTCGGCTCTGTGTTCACCACTCTCTCCACTTACTTAACCATGTCAGCTCTCCGGCAACCGGAAAACATGAAAAAGGCCTCAGGATGCCTCCTGGAATATGTTCTACATTAACTCACAGCTGGTAGCAGTTACGGCAAAATTAGAAAACACTGAAGCAAAATTGTCATTTTTTTTTAAGTTAAAACTCTTCGAATTCAAGGTTGTGAGCAGTTGGGATGAGCCGGGTGGAAAGAGAGGGGGTAACTATGACCTCAACCTTCTAATCATGCTGGGCTTTTGGCTGCTTGATTCCCACTCAAAAATAGATGCATATTCTAGGACCCTGACCCCGACTTGGTCTTTCTCCAAGAGGAGATTCAATAGAGAAGACAGCTCGGGACCATCGAAGTTCACAGAGTTATAGTAAACAAAGCAAATCAATTTCACCGAGGGCTAAATGGTTAATACCCCTTCATTCTTCTAATTTATTTATGTTTAATTAAAATTTTTATTGAGAGAATTTCAGATCTGTAAACAGTTGTGAGAAAAAATACAGAGTGATCTGGTGTGGACAGCGTTTTGCAAAACCGTTCTATGATGTCATACCCACAATAAGGACATTGATGCTAGCTGCTAGCTTATCCAAAGGTTCCCAGTTTGACTTGTTACTCACTCTTGTGTGTATTTAGTTGGGCTGGTTCTATACAATTTCATCACATGTGTAGGCTTACATATCCACGACCACAGTCAAAAAACGAGTTCCATCCCCACAAGGATCCTTCCTGTCGATCTTTTATAACCACGCCACACCCACCTCCCTTCTGCTCCCCTCTCTAAACCCTGGTAATCACTAATTGTTCAAGAACGCTACATAGATACAATCAAACAGTATGTAGCTTTGGGAGCTTTTGACTTTTTGTCACTCAACATAATTCCTTTGAGTTTCATCTGCATGATTACATGTGTCAGTAGTTGATGTCTCTTTGGGAGTCGCACCTCATAGTATGAATGTTACAGAATTTGCCTAACCATTCACCTGAATTGTTTCTAGTTTGGGGCTATTATGCATACAACTGCTATGAATAGTCATGTCCAGAATTGTGTGTGAACATGCATTTTCATTCCTAATTAATTTTGCATTGAGGTTTGGAGTTGTGGCCAGTAAGGAGAAATTAAAGGTGAGGACATGGGTCTTGCTCTGCTGTTGACCAGTTGAGGGGTTGAAGGGAATCTGAAAAATGAGACTAACCATGTTGCCTTCAAGATTGCTTGGTGGATGGAATTAAAGATTGTATATAAAATGTTCTGACTTAGAAGCCTATAGAAATGTACATTAGCAACGCCACTGCATTTCTAAGTAAGTCCAGTGTAATTTTCTTTTGACCAAAGAGAAAGAAGGACCAATAAAATATGTTATTACAGAAATCAACACCCCCCCCCCCCACATACACACCCAAGGAAACCAGCTGGAAGTATCTAGATAAGCAAAGGTATTTCCAGCCACAACAGATGACAGTGCACAGCATATAACTGTTTTCAGAAAGCAGTATAGGGGTTTCGTTTAAGAAGTGGTGACAGATGAGACTCCAACTCAAACAATAAAAAACAAAATAAAACAAAACAAGCAGGCTCCAGAAAATTTGACCAGCTAAGAGCTATGTGGCATAGATATGTGATTGACCTCTCTGAGTCTCGCTTTCTTTAACATAAAATAGGCATGATGATTTTGTCCTCCCAGAGAGCTATTGTGCTGATTAAATGAGGTAATATCAGTAAACCCTTGGCATGGTGGTGGCTGACATAGGGTGAAGGCTTAACAAGTAGCTTTAAAGTGTGTATCAAGGGCTTTAACTTTCTGTCTATCCAATCTACCAAACCTCTCCAATCATAAGGCTGCAAATCTCTCAATAAATTATTCAAAACTAAGAGAAAGAAGTTTTTCTTTCCTTCCTTCTTTCTTTTTCTCTTTCCCTTCCTTCCTTCCTTCCTTCTTCCTTCCTTCCTCCTTTTTTTATGAGTCAGCGTCTCACTCTGTCCCCAGACTGGAGCACAGTAGCACAATCACAGCTACCACAGTCTTGACCTGCTAGTCTCAGGCAATCTTGCCACCCAACCTCCCAAGTAGCTGGGACAATTGGCCCGTGCCACCATGCCCTGCTAATTTTTTTTACAATGTATTGTAGAGATGAGGTCTTGCCATGTTGCCCGGACTGGTCTTGAACTCCTTAGCTCAGGCAATCCTCTCACCTCTGCTCCCTAACAAGCTGGAATTGCAGGTGTGAGCCACCATGCCCGGCCAAAAGAAAGTTTCATTTTACAAAATTTAAATGTTCATTAACATATGGGATTATGCAATTAATATTGATGAATAAAAGTGAAATAGAGGTGAAATGTTTTGAAATATTGGACATTTCTCAACACCCTGTTTTAGGTGAAAAATGTAGGAACCGCATTTATCTACAGCATGATATGATCTATGTTCAAAATTAGTATTCAAAGAAGGAGAGAATTTTAGTTTTTAAAAACTAGCAATGGTAATATCTGAATGCCAGAATATTTATTCTTATATCCACAATCCTCTGATTTTACGTATTTTCTACAATAGCGGGTGTTAATTTTGCAGACAAAAAACTCACTTAAAATATCTTACAGCAAAATCTATTTTTTGGAGGCATGAAATTGTACCAAAGGAGGTGAGTGAGTGGCTTCTTGTGAGGAACACAGACCTCGTCTCTACAATAAAATTTTAAAAATTGGCAGGGTGTGGTGGTGCACACCTGTATCCCAGCTACTTGGGAAGTTGCGTGGCAGAATTGCCTGACCCCAGCAGGCCGAGGCTGTGGTAGCTGTAATTGTACCACTGCACTCCAGCCTGGGGGACAGAGTGAGACTTCGTCTCAATCTCAGACAGGCTTTGAACACCCTCTGCTCCCTAAGATGGAAGTCAGCCACTGATGGAATGTCTGAAGAAACCCGGGGCACGCAGAAGAGGCCAGTTAGGAGGACGCACCCTTTTTACTCAGTGCAGACTCAGGGACCGGGACCTTAATCTTCCCTGGCTTCTGCCTTCTCTGCAACTGGTGGTGGTCACAGTCTCTGCGTGAAAGTTTGCACTGAAGAATGCACATAAAGTGGTGCATGAATACAGTGCCCAGTACATAAGTAGGCACTGTATAGGTGGAAGTTAAAGGCAGACCGAAAGAAAATTGAGAGTGAATGGTCTGATAATGAGACCTATGTATGCAGAAATGAAATCTGAGAGACGGAGGAAAAGAAAGTCCAGGTACTGCCAGGCGCCTTGATGACAGTCGGAGGGGACAATTCTCACAAAACAGGATGCACGAACCACATGCTTCTGGTTGCTGCTGTCCAGGAGGGCTTCTCCAGCCCTGGGACTGGAAGTGCATGCCACCACACCTGGCTAATCTTGATTTATTTATTTCAGAAACAGGGTCTTGCTGTGTTGTCCAGGCCTCAAGAGATTTTCCGGCCCTGGCCTCTCAGAGTGCTGGATTACAGGAGTGGAATCCCACTATTCCCTGCCTACAGCGTCTCATTTAAAGTTCTTGGGCATCAGTGGGGTGGGTATTATGCTAGAAACACGGGCGAGAAGGGAGAGGCTCAAAGAAGTTAAATATGCTGCCCAAAGTCAGCCAGGTGTGGTGGCTCACACCTGTAATCTCAGCATTTTAGGAGACTGAGGTGGGAGAATTTCTTGAGGCCAGGAATTCAAGACTAACCTTGGCAACATGGCGAGAACTTGTCTCTACAAAAATAAATAATTAAAAAAAAAGCCAGGTGTGGTGGTGTGCACCTGCACTCCCAGCTACCCAATAGGCAGAGATGAAAGGATCGCCTGAGCCCAGGAGGTCCAGGTGGCCGTGAGCCATGATCCATGCCACTGCCCTCCAGCCTGGGTGACAAAGCAATTCCAACTCAAAATATATATATATTTCCCAAAGCCACTCAGATATTGAAGGACTGAGTCAGGATCTGGGTCCCAGTCTAGTCTGTTCCACCCATATCTCTGTTCTGCATGATGCTCTGTGACTCCAGAAACTTCTCTTTGAGGAGAGCCACATGCAAACTTGAACATGAGACCCAGGGCTCTCCACGGTCCCATTTCTACTAAGCCTGGGCTAGAAGGAGGCGTTCCTAACGGGTCACTTAGAAGCTCTGAAACTCAAACAGAGCAGCTTTCATTATTTCCCATGGACAAAAGGAATCATCGGTCAAAATTAGATATAATTACCGTGCATGGGTCTAATAAATGGCATTTTTATCCTGCGTGCACTTGTGGGGGCTGAGGAGGCCTCACTGCGGCCCCTCAGGTCACCTAATCCTCCCCTTTGCTTTTATTCTCGAAGTCTGAGCAGATGGAGGCCAGGGCTCTCAAATTACCATTCTTCCTTTTTCACTGAGTACATTCTCCAACGGATGCAGCTTTCTCTTTCTGTCGTGTTCCCATGTCCTCCTGCCACTCCTCGTTCCTCCCTCTCCTCTTTCCTCCTCTCCCTACTCCAGCCGGTGGTCTTTCTGTACTTGGACGTCCTAAGTGGTCTCATGTGGACCCCTGAGGACCTTGTGATTTCTCCCTTTCTGAACTCAGAAACATGCCTGACTCAGTTGCCCCAGCCTGCAACTCTAGGGGCAGGAGAGAATTTTAAAAAATCCTTTGATCCCACTCATACCAGCAAACCCCTCAAATGTTGTTGACCAGATATTTGCACAGCTTTCTCTTTGAGCATCTCTTCACAGGGTCATTATGACCCCGTTGGTCTAGTGACAGACATTCTCTCTGGAAGCCCAGTGAGG
Organism: Tarsius wallacei; assembly: GCA_963574415.1. Classification (NCBI taxonomy): domain Eukaryota; kingdom Metazoa; phylum Chordata; class Mammalia; order Primates; family Tarsiidae; genus Tarsius; species Tarsius wallacei. The sequence goes on along the minus strand of CAUYQG010112673.1, from coordinate 62,203 downwards.
GCAGGAACCAGACCAGCCGAGTCTACCAGGTGTCCCAGGCAGGTCACAGGGTGGCTACGCTGTATCTGTAGGTGCTCAATAAGTGGTAAGTGGGTGACTAGCATACATGATGTATCAGAGATGCTCAGAGATCTTAGTGGCCATCCTCCTTTGATAACTTCAAAGGCTAAGTATCAGATCAGCATTTGGAAGACACAGTTTGGATTCTGCTTTGCCAAAGGAAGTTGCCCATGGACTTTCCCTTGAATCTCTAAGGAATAAATGAAGATATTAGATATGTGGTCTCCAAAGCCCCTTCCACACCATGACTCTGAGACATAGCAATGTATAATGAAGACATTTGTGCCCTCAAATGAGTACTTTGGGGACAAAAGTCCTCAGCTTCACTTTTCACTACTGCAGAAGGCAGACATCCTTTAGTCTTGGGTTTTCCGGATGGAATGGATTAGGCTTCCATTTGGGGATGCTGAAAGGAAGTACAGTTGGCCCTGTACATCAGACATGCTTCCAGGACCTTACCACTTGCCTGCCATGCCCCTGTGAAGTCCCTGCTCCTGGGATTTCTCTCCCATAGTGTCTTCTTTTGATGCTGACTTGACCTTTCAACCAGCTTGCATCCTTCACTCTCACCACCCTCCTGTCCTTTTCCTCACGGGCCCCAAAGATGTCACATCACCCACTGCTTTCCACCTTCCAGCTCTTTCCCAATGCAAGTCCAACACACTTCAAGCTCCTTCCTTGGCCCAAGATGCTAGATCCAGTCCATCACCAGCTTCTCTCCTAACCCTCTCCTTCGTCTCTTCAAATTGGCCACACTGACCTTCTACCTGTGAAACACCAACCTCTTTGAGCTTAGGAGTCTTTTGGGCCAAAAGAATCTTTCCATAAACGCTACCTATGGGAAGGCAGTGGCTTCAGAAGGGCAGGTATTTGGACTCTTGTTCTTCTTCGTTGCAAAAGCACGTTGACCAGAACAATAAGGGGAACAACGTTTAAAGCACATCTGATGATTCAGAAAATGCTTTCATATGCGTTGTCTGATACACAAGAAGTTCTACATAATGGTATAATTTTTAGCTTTGTCATGCCTATGAGGAAACTGAGATTGGGGGACTTTAAGTGAGGTCGAACAAAGTGGTCAGCTGGTCTCCCAAGGGTAACTTTTTGTGCTGATACACTACTGGTTCTCTGTATAATCCCACAGGAAGGTTTGCAGGCCTGCATGGTATCCTCACGCTTGTATCTACACTTTGAGTTTTCTCGGTAAGTCCAGGCCTAGGGGCAGTCCTGGCTCTCCTCTAGGGCTGGGGACATGTGAACAAACCCTCTCTAATTGGATGAGGCTCTCTGAGGGATGGAATGGGACATTCAGCCTGAGATAGGGATGTCTCACCTTTGGTGAATGCCCTGGGCAGTCATGAGCAGGGCTTCTGGGGGCCTCTTTTGAGGTCAAGTTGCAATTGTCTTATACAACCTCCTGAATATTTAGTTAGAATTCTCTATGAATTAGGTATATGCAAACTACAACCCAGTTGAATTGATGAATAATTAAAAGCTCATTTCTGGAGCCTAGTGAACCGGGGGTTGGGTCTGGTCTTTGCCACTGTATCCATGTGACATCGGAAAAATAAAATAACTTCCTTTGAACCCTGGTTTCCTTATCTCTAAAGCAAGAGAAATGATGGCATTCTCCTTGTGGATTATGTGAGGTGATGCAAGGTACTTGGTGCATAGTCAATGTTGAAAGGAGCTTCCTGAGCTTATCATGGCTGTTCTCTTACCTCCACAATTGTGTGGCGGGCAGCAAGGACTCCTCTAGCACTGTGCTGGGGAAAGTTGTAAAAGCAGGCCGCACAAGGCAGTGCCTACAAGCTTGGGTCATGGGTCCAGACAGACCAAGGTGGGCAGTTGGTGTGGGACTCACTATCTGTGTGACTCCACATTCTGCTGGTTTCATCTGCAAAGGGACCATGTGCATGAGACCACCCTAGGATTCTTGCTGTGAAGATTCTCTGGGATCTTACATGTGAGTGCAGGACTGAAACTATGGTGAGAGCTTAGTCTGTGTCGCAGCTACCACAGTGGAAAATTATTGAGTCTCTGCCCTTGAAGAGCGTATCGTAAGTTTGGGCAGCAAACATATAGAAGGCAAAAAATACAAACAGACCCAAAGCCAAGGAAGCAGACACTCTGATATGGTGTTAGGGTCCTAAAGCAGATGCTTAGGCAAAAGCATGGAAGGAGGAATCATTTTTCATGGAGGTATCAGAGAGGGCTTAGGGAGGAATGTGGTAAACAAACTGGACTTTGAATAATGAATATGATCTTTTATGAGAAGAGGAAAAGAAGAAAAGTTGGGTTTGCAATTTCAAGCAGGAAGACTCTGGCAGAAGCAAAACCAGGCCTGCGCAGAGCTTGTTCAATGCTCTCATCTGTGTGCTCTCTTGGGGTCTGGTGGAACCAGAGAAGAGTACCTGGCAGAGGGTGGCTGCAGGAAGGGAGGAGAGAGAGGCTGGCAGTTCCCTCAGGGGCACTCAGTCTCAGCCTCATCCTCAGGGACTGGAGTGTCCTGGCAGCACTTTAAGCTAAGGAACAGCTCCATTCAGCAATGCCCAGATGGTTCAATCATTGGCTCCTTCACTCCCTCATTCATGCAAAAAGAACTTTTGTGGATAACAGTATAAGGTCATTTCCAAGGAGGGGGCTGTTGCTCCAGCCCTCTGTATGGGAAGAAAAGACATAAATCATGTTATTTAGAGACAGAAAAGTGCCAAAGATTTGACCAGACAAAGTATACCAGGCTTTGGGGAGGGAGAGATGATTTCAACCGAGGGATGGTGGAGGAACTAGCATTTCAGCGAGAGCCAAGAGTTGGATATGAGGAAGTAATGGCGGCAGAGATGGGAATTCTGGGGGAAGAAAACTGTAGGAGCAAAATCTGAAAGATAATGCAAGGAGAGATCTGCACAGGGAAGAGGGAACAGAGAGAGAAGCCACGGGACATGAGATCAGAAAGCAAAGCCGCACCCAGATCTCTGGTGGCCCTTGATAGCCAGGCAGAGGCATTTGTGCTTTTCCCTGGAGAACGGGCATAAAACAGAGAAAAGAAAGCATGCAAGGAGGCTTGGCTGCAAAAGGACTTGTCCCAATCACCGTTTTTAACCTCGTCTTTCACGTTTTTTAATTTTCAGATTCACTTTCTCAACTTTTAATCCAAAGCTCGGCTGGAGAAGCTGCTGTTTTCAATTTGTATTATCTTTTTTTTTTTTCACATTTTAATCCTCTTAGATCCCATTTCTGCTGGGTTAGTGAACCTACTAATCAGGTAAGCAGTGAGCAGCAGCTGGTCCAATTATGAAGGAAAATCAAGCAAAGATGGGTCAGGGCATCAGGGGGCTTCATGCTGCCACAGAAACCGCCCTGGGGCATGTGGGTTTTTGTCACAGAAGCATGGAGACACCTCCCTGAGGGTGGCAGCCAGGGGCTGCTCATCCCCTGGTGAGAGTCCCTCTGCCCCCTAACCAGGCTGAGTTTCCTCATCGTCCCTGCCACTTTGCAGGTGGCAGCATGACAAAGTTCTACTTGTTCTTTAAGGCTCCTATCAAATGCTACCCCCTCTGGAGCCTTTTGGAAGGGGGCCAGGCTGAGTGGAAAAAGACTGTAAAGGGAATGGAGAGAGTTCGAACCCGGCTGCCTGCAGCCCCTGTGACTTGGAGGGGAAGTGGAACGTTGGTGAGCCTCAGTTTCCTCTTCTTTTGTCAGCCTCATAGGATTATTATGAGGATCAAAAGGTGAAAGTGCCTAGCTGTGAAATAGTTCGTGGCATTTCAGCACCACGAAATGTAGTGATTGAAGCATCTTCCAGAATCTTCAGTGGATGCCAATTGGTTTTTCCTCTGAACACCCGGAACACCCTTTCTTTTTGAGGTGATGTGTCATGTTGTGTTATGACTGCTTTTCCTTACCTGTCCCACCCACCTGTCTTGACTATCAGATCATCAAAAGCAGAGTTTATGTCTCCTTTATCTTTGTAACCCTTGGACCTGAGATGGCACCCATCACAATGTTTACTAAGTCACTATTACATTGATAGATAAGTGAATAAATAATGAAACAGGTAGTCTGGTGTCTTGAAAGGTTTTTAAGAGACTAGAAGAGTTTCTGCCATTTATTGGGTGCTAAATAAACTCACGCTGAATAAATAAATTATTAACAGGGAGGAGAGATGATTAGTCCATGTTCTGGGAGAGTTAACCAGAGAGGTGAGATGAGTATGGAGTATAATCCAAGGACGTAGAACAAATTAAGGTCAAGAAAAAGAGGCGCCAAAAGAGGGGGTCATCTGTCTTAGTAGTAAGCAGCCCTCCTTCCATCTTTCACTGTGGTTCTCACACCACGAGATGCATTCTGTTCACGAACAGAGGCTCCCTCAAATTCTGCCAGATGTTAGCATCCCAACCCACCCCCCTCCTTTGTTCAGCCTTCACCTGCTCTTCAGATTTGTCTGTCCTCTCTTCTCCTTCACTGAACTCTCCTTTAGACATATTATGACCTATGTTTCCAGAATCAGCTTTTTCCATGTTGTGCAATGCTTCCCTCTTCATGTTGACATTACCTGGAGTTCATGGCTTATTTCAAGGTCTCAATGTAGGCCTTCTAGCTAAACAAACCCTGTAACAAAAAGTTAGTGATACCCAAACAACAGGTTTTCCCCTTGCCATTTGGATACAACCATGCATGTATCCTGGTTTCTGCTATGGTCTCAGGTTTCTGGTCCAGAGGTCTCCTGCCTTTGAGATGAGAACTCAGACAGCCCTGAAGTGATGATTCTTTCTCCCTTCTTTCTTTCTGTCTTTTTTTTTTTTTTTACTGCAGAATCAAATTTAATTTGGAGTTGTAGATGCTGTAGTCATATATGACTAGAGTGTTTGGAGACAGGGGTTGATATACTACTGTCCATGGTGCTGAAACGTCATGAACTATTTTCTTCTAACTGCTGGACATTGGGGGACCCCTGTCGAATTTCTTTTGTCCAGAAGAGCAGTCTATTGTTCTATGCTATTACTGTTTTATTTCCTTGTCTAATAAGTTAAAAAATCTTGAAGTTACACGTTTTCATGATGTAGTAACAAAAAACATGATGTGTATGCGTGTTTGAGTGTGCAACTTCCATCATAATTCCAAAAGTTACTTTTTGCCTCTTGGAAGTGAGGGATCGTGTGAAGTAACTCCTCATCATGTTTCTCCGGTGCTGTTTCTGTACGTGCTTCTGTTTGTGAGGCTCTGTGGTCAGGTTGGTATCAAAGAAAGGGACTTAATATTGCCTCTTCAAATTTGGCCTTTTCATGATTTTTTAATAAAATAGAAAAAAAGTTTGGAAGCTTGTAGAGGAGGAAAGTTCTAGAGTTTCTACATTTCATAGCTCAGCACACAAAGGTAGATACTTAGCTTGACAAGGATTTCCTGTATGTATTAAGGCAAACATTGGATAGTCTCTTCTTCTAAGAAGATAATAGTCTAGTGAGAGAGAGATGGGTGCAAGCAATAGTTTACTTGATATGAAACTTAAGGAGCAGGAATATATGGAGAGAGACATAGATAACACCCAAAGGAGGGAGTGATTGGATCTCATCAGACAGGCAAGAAGGTTCCACAGAGGATATTTTGAAGAAGAATCAGCAGTGCTCTAACCTGATGAGACATAGCGAGGCAGGACTTTATGGAGGAAGCAGCAACATTCATAAATGTTATGAAGCCGATATATGATTCCAGACAATCCTGAAAAGAATTGGAGGGAAGATCCTCTCTCCTCACTCGCATGACACTGGGCCCAAGTAGGGCAGCAGGTACTTGGATAGGGCATAGGTTACATCCAGGTGAAACCCATCATCAATGAATTGACACCCTTGTTGGTACTCAGTTGGTGCTCATTGAGTGAGTGGAGATATACACAATTCATTATCCAAGATTCCTTCAGTCTTAGTGAATCAAGTATGGTATTGGTAAGATGTGGAATCTTGAATTTACTCACAAGTTATGACATTTTAAAATCACTTCTGAAGTTAAACTCAGAAGTTTCACTTCCTCAAACACACTATTTTGTGAGATAAAATTTCAAGTATATATACCATTTTGAGATGAAGTACAATATCTGTTTTATATGAGGGGAACCTCAAAAAAAAGAACCCAGAATTTTTTAGGAGGGCGGGCCCCTTTTAGTACAGGCTTTCCCCACTATGTATGTTTTCTAGGAATCAATTTGCATCAGTGTACCAGCTAGCATTGTTGTGAAAGCCTGAATCCAGTTTCAATGAATTTTTTTTGGAGATTCTTTCCATGCATTTGCCTATTTTTATAGAGGGTGATATGCAAGCATGCTTGCCCACATTGCGCTGAGCATTCAGCAGTCTTTTTGTTTTTGTTTTTTAGAAAGCAGAATTTATTTAGAGGACAGAAAAGTTCCCACAATGGGAGGGGACCTGAGGGAGTTGCCCACATTCAGCAGTTTTTGACCCAAAATGGCATGATCCCCATACCCCACCCTCCCTATTCACCCAATCTCACCCTGTGCAATTTTTTTTGTATCCCCAGATGAAAAAAGACCTCAAAGGAAATTTTTTGCTGATGTGAAAGAGGTGAAACAAAAAATGTCAGAAAGCACTAAAAGGAATCAAAATTGAGAGTTCAAAAATTTGTTTTGAGGCTGGGCATGGTGGCTCAAGCCTGTAACCCCAGCACTTTGAGAAGTCAAGGTGAAGGGATTGCCTAAGCCCATGGGTTCAATAACAGCCTTGGCAACTTGTCGAGACCTCACCTCTACAATAAATCGAAAATTATCCTGGCATGGTAGCACGTGCCTGTAGTTCCAGCTACTTGGAAGGCTGAGGTGGAGGGATCGCCTGAGCCCAGCAGGTCAATGCTGGGGTGGCCGAGAACATGCCACTGCACTCCAGCCTGGATGATGGAGTGAGACTCCAACTCAAAAAATAAAAGATCCTGTTCTGAACAGTGAAAAACATCTCAGTAGGGAGAGTACTTTAAGTTGACTGAAGTTTAAGTATGTAAAATAAGGGTTTAATATAATTTTGAAAATTAGTTTCATTTTTTTATGTGTCCCTCTTCATGCAGCCCATAATGAAAATATTGAGTTGTGAAAATTACCATATAGGGCATTGTAGGGATGATATATTTCCACCTTTTTTATTTAAAGAAATCTTATTCTACCTTCGCAATTGATCTCATGAAGCCATAATATAATTATTTAAATTCATGTGTAGTCTTTGGAATGGTTGTCTTTGATATCTTTACAGACATTGATTCATTTACATGTTGTGACAAATGCATAGTCTCACACACACACATATATCAGTTATCAAATGCTACAAACTTGTTCTATAACAAACCATCCCAAAACCTAGTAGTTTTTCATAATAAGGATTTGCTTAACTAATGGTGTGCAGGTTTTCTATTTATTCTAGACATTGCTATTCTATTTCCATGCTGATCTTGGACAATTATTCTCATCTTGGCTGTCTCTCTCACATGTCTGGTGGTCACTGGCTCTTGGTTGATCATGGACAGCCTCACCTGAAAAAGGTGTTATAACTGTGCTCCGATGAGTCCATATTCCTTCAGTCTAGGTTGGGCGTGTTCTTATAACAAAGGCTGAGGAGCAAGAAGGAAACAGAAATGTGCAGCACTTTATCTGATGTCGGCTATATGTCCAGTGCAGACTCAGGAGCCAAAGCAAGTCACATGGCTGAAAGAAACCTCTTCTGTTCATGGGAAGAGTTCAAAAATCACATTGCAAAGGTCATGACTATAGAGAGGATAAAGAATTGGGGCCATTTAATGTAAATATTCTCCCTGAGTTTTAGAGAACTCAGAAATTCTGAAGTCCATTCAAGGAACTCAGTCCTACTGGCATCAACAGACTTGAGGGTTCATGCTTCCCTCCTCTGTGAACAACTTGTCGAACTAAGACATGGGAGATAAGCACAAAATCATGACAATAATAAGTTATTCCTGGCCAGGCTCAGTGGCTCAGGCCGTAATCCTAGCACTCTGGGAGGCCGAGGCAAGTGGGTTGCCTGAGCCTTCAGGGTCAAGACCAGCCCGGGGAACTTGCTGAGACCTTGTCTCTGCAATAAATCAAAAGTTAGCCGGGCTTGGTAGCACGTGCCTGTGGTTCCGGCTACTTGGAAGACTGAAGTGCAAGGATCGCCGGAGCCCAGCAGGTCGAGGCTGCGGTGGCCAGGAGTGTGCCACTACACTCCAGTCTGGGTGACAGAGTGAGACTCCAACTCAAAAAAAAAAAGTTGTGCCTTGAAGATGGGTGTGAAAATTCATATGTAGAAAAAAAACCCCATAAAAGACAAGAAATGAAAACCAAAAAGAAACAGAGAAATGTAGTACAAAGACAAGTCAGTATAATAAGTCCAAATATATCCTTAATCTCAATAAATGCAAATATATTAAATTTTTCTTTAAAAAGAGAGTGAGACCGAGATAGAATAAAAAGAGAAATACAAAAATAAGATTTTACTTACTGATAGTACTTAATATAGTTAAAACAAAAGAGCATAATAAAAAATTGTGGAAAATATATACAGATTAAAATCAAATATATTTGTACAACAATATTAGTACAAACTAAAATATTCCATATAGAAGGTAGTTCAGTGGACAGAGTGGGACATTTTATATATACAGGATGCAATATGCCAAGAAGCTAGGATAGACATAAACCTTTATGCAGCTAACAGCATAGGTTCAAAAATATAAAGCAAGACTTAGGAATGCAAGAAAAAAATAACAAATATACAATCATGGTAGGTGATATTGACATTTCTCAGAATTATAAATAGAGATAAATATGGAAATAGAAGAGTTAATTAATGCAGTTGAGATACTGCATAAAACACTCACAGATACATGCAGATATATACACACAAACACTATATATATATATATATATATGTATTAAACAGACCAAAATACATTCTGCTAAAACACTCATTAAACCTTCTCCATATTAGAATATGTAATGAGTAATGAAGAAAACCTTTAAAATTTTTAAAAGGCAGTTAAATTACAGATTTTATTCACTAACCATAATGACCATAGTACTCAACTAAACAATATACAGCCAACTTTTCTTCAATTTAACTTTCTTGTCTCCTCAATTAAACTCTTATTTATCTGAGGACAAAGAATGCCTTATAATTCTGTATGCCCTAAATTCCTGTTCTCAAACAGAACAGTGCTGGAGTTCTAAGCAGGTACTAAAACAATTCTTTAAGTTTAGTTAGTCTGGATGTTTTACAAGGAGTGTGACCAGATTTGAGCTTTGGCATTTGTGACTAGATTATAATACCTTGTTATTTAATCAAATATGAATCTAAGTATTGCTGTAAAGTTTTTGTTTTGTTTTGTTTTGTTTTGTCCTTTGTGTAAATGGGGTCCCACTGTGTTGCCCAGGCTGGTATTCAGCTTCTGACCCCAAGTGATCCTCCTGCCTCAGCCTCCAGAGTGGGTGAGGCTACAGGCATACACCACTATGCCTGGTTAATTATTATTATTATTATTTTCTAGAGATGAGGTCTTGCTATGTTGCCCAGGCTAGTCTTGAACCCCTGCCCTGCCTTTAAGCAATCCTCTTGCCTCAATCTTCCAAAGTGCTTGAATTACAAATGCGAGGTGCTTTGCCCAGCCCGTGAAGGTATTTTGTTCATGTGGCTGACATCTAAAATCAGTTCACTTTAAGTAAATGTGATTACACTTGATAATGTGGGTGGGCCTTATCCAATCAGTTGACGGTTACAAAGCAAAAGCTGAGATTTCTTAAAGAAGAATCATGCCTCAGCTTCCAGTCTGCCAGCCTGCTGTGTGGATTTCAGAGTTGCCAGTTCTCACCATTTCAAGAGCCAATTCCCTGAAATAAATATATAAGCAAGTTTGTATAATATTGTTTCTGTTTCCCAGGAGAAAGTTGACTGATTCAGGCCCCAGTCTTCTTTAAGGTATCTTCCTTTTTGAAGAACTCTCTAGAGTAGAAACACTGTGGTCTCTGGTGCTTGTGTTTCCTGGACTTGAATACTGTCCATACTCAACAAGATGCATGACTTCAAACAAGTCACTTAGACGTTCTGCAGTCCTGTTTCTGCATAAATAAAATGGAAATAATAATCTTCCCCATAGTTTCTTTTCTAATCAAATAAGAAAAATTAACCTAGTGTGTATAAAAGTGGTTAGTATCGTGTTTGGGGTTCAAGAACTCTTTGTATCCTAGTTCTGGACTTGATATCTGCTCTGAACTTGAACTCAATATATAAAAATCTCTGCATTTGGGGTGTTTGGAAAGTTAGGGCATGAGATAAAAAAGACGTCGCATGGGAGGGCTGATGCTTTACATTTATGCGATGCAAAACCTGAAATCTGAACAGTCATCATTCCATGATATGAGAGGATTTGTTTCTAGCATATGGAATTAAAAGAAAGCATGTGTTGCAGCTAGCGTTCTTCAGAATTCTCAAAAATGTTTGTCAAACAATGGAATGAAATTTCTCTTATAAAGTCCCTGCCATGTATGGGGTAATTAACATACATATTAAGCATTTTCAATCTATATTTCATCACATGGTCACGTGAGTTGCCTGAAGCACTGTTGGCGAATGTGCTCACCAGGCTGCAATGCCTGGAGAAGCTGCCAAAGTCTCTGTGGCTGGGACGGCTCTGAAATGTTCCAGAAACGCAGCTAAGCTCAAAGAACACAGATCAGGAAAACAGAATCTTTTCTTCTCACCTGGGGAGGAAGGCAGGAGGAGAAAAGGTGGTCGAGTAACAGATGAAAATTCATGGTTTAATTGCGTTTTACCTCTATTTTGATTTCTAAGAAGAGAGACGATCTTGATGTCTGGGAGGGAAGGGTCTAGCTACAGTTCAGAAGGAGCAAGGCAGGTGAAATTCCATCAGGTCCTGGCTGCAGAATCTCAGACTTAGGCTATACACAAAGCCACCTGCCTCACAAAGAAGGTACTTCTTCTTCTTGGTTCTGTTTCCCTGGAGAAAGTGGAATGATTCACACCCAGTTTTCTTTAGTATTCTCCTTTTTTGAAGCTCTCACTAGAGTCAATTCACTAGAGTAGAAACAGTGTGGTCTTTGGCACTTGTGTTTTCCTGGGTTTGAATACTGATCACACTCAACAAGATGCATGGCTTCATACAAGTCACTTAGAGGTTCTGCGTCCCAGTTTCTGCATAAGTAAAATGGAAATAATAATCTTCCCCATAGTTTCTTCATCCCCGTGAGGATCACTGTCATTAGAATCCCTACAGATGGCCTTTGTGTCAAGTCATTTGCAAACAGAACAATGGGTAAAAACACTGGAGTATAGGGTTAAGGACCCTGACTTAGAATTTCAGTGGTTTGGGTTTCAGATCCTGCCCCTACCCAATGGCATGGGCCAGAGACATGGTTTATTAGTCTTAGTTTCCTCAAGTGTAACACATGTGCAATTATCTTAACTGCAAATAATACAAGTGCTAAATCATAATGCATGCACTGTGCCCCAAGGTGTCCCGGTGGCATCCTGGGGGGACATTGTGGAGCATGACATTGCTGCCTTCTGGGCAAATACTCTAGTCCTGGATTTATTACTGTCTTGTAGGTTTACAGCAAAATATTGATTGTGGGTGGACAGAGGAAAGTGGGGAAAACTAAGATGAAAAAAAAAAAAAAACAAACATGCACCAAAGTCTGGCATTTGGATTATACCTATAAATTAGAAGGGACCTTTTCTGATGTTCAGGGTGGACACAGGAAAATAATAGGAGGTGGGGAGGCCTGAGGACGTAAAAGTGGGCCAAGTCATTGCAGCCTTAAGTGGTGGGCATGACCCTAGGGAAAGATCAGGGCTATATGTTGTATCATCTCTCTACTCCCTGTGTCTGGCAAGTGTCCCTTCCAGGATGAGGCCCAGTTGAAGTGAAGAGGGCTTTTACCCAGGTGCTGCAGGAGAATGATGGAGTGAAGTGCTGGTGAAAGGCAGCAATACTGGCTTTCCTAGCAGAGATGAAGGAGGAGGGGTCAAAGACTCCTTGATGGTTGCTTTGCAGGGTAGGCAGTGTGGATAAGAAAATTGAATTTTGAGGGTTTGGTATGGTCAATGAGTCATCCCTGAGGGATAGAGTACCCTGAGTCAAAAATCACACTGCCCTTCACTCAAAGAGGAATTTAAAGAAAATTTTATTTATTATTTCCATAGCTTTAAGGAGTACAATTTTGTGCATCTCATCCTAAAAAAGTAGGTGTTATTTTTAGAACATATTCTTAAAAATTAATTATTAACACAGTCTTTAAAATAAATGACTATATTTTCCCTAACCTATATTACTTTAAATGACACAAATCACTTCTCTATCACAAATCATCTCTATTTATCCTTCTGTAAATCTGGAGTCCTGGGTGGAGAAAATCATTCCTTTGAAAGCAGGAGTTTGGGAAATTAGGTCCAGATCTATAACCCGCTATATCTTTCAGTCAATGATTGAACAAATCACCCTCAAACTCACTGGCTTGAAATTATATTTATTGTTGTTCTCAATTTCATGGGGCAGCTGGGTGACTCTTTGGATTTCAGCTGGGCTCACTCTAACATCAACTGCCAGCTGCAGGCAACTGGACATCCGGGCTCTGCCCAATGCATCTGATGCACTAGCAGGCTGGTCTGATCATGTTCTCAGGGCAATTGCAGAGGATGAAGAGAGGAAACCATAGTGCGTGGAGGCATTTGAGAAAAATCCGGGCTTACTTCTAATGTTCTAACATCCCATTGTTGGAACAATGACACAAGCACATCCTAAAGCTTGACTCCAGGAATAGATGGGATATCTTACCCATGGTGAGAGGGTACTACAAAGCTATTCAGCAAAAGATATGTATTCTTGAGGCAGGGAAGGACTGCATCTATTGTCACTATCAATCTACCACATCCATATGGAGTTTTTTCCCCACCTACACTCCCTTCTTCTCAGCTCTTGCCATAGTGTGCCAGATCCTGGCTTCCTATTAATGAAATACCTCAAGTGAAAAAGGCTAAAGACATATAAGGCATGGTGTTTTTCTGATTATTATAGTTACAGTAAACTACATTATTATAGTTTCTTTATTCTGTTACTTTTTATATTTTTGGCTTGGAAGACAGCATTCAAATTGAGATTCTACTTGCCAAAATCTTGTCAGTAGCAGAAAATGTAGGAAATAAAAGGAATTCCATGAGATGATATGATAAAGCCAAGGTTCCAAGCATGACTGTGTTTGTGTTGGTATGTGAAGCTCTGAGCTCTTTGGGGGCTTGCAATTGATCCCCTATGTATGTATGTGTGTGTGTGTGTGTGTGTGTGTGTGTGTGTGTCATATGCCACACATTACTGATGTCTTTTATCTCTCCCTTTGTGTGAGTGGTTATAATTCAACAGCCATTGCAATGCAGCTGTCAGCACCATCATTTGAGGAACAAAGCCATATTTTGCAGCTAAGGCATGATGTAACCAGAACACTACATTTGCTTATGTGCAGAGCCACATCCCTCTTTTGACCATAGCAACTAGGCACTATTTACAAAATTAAAAACATAAATTGCATGAGCAACTATAGTGAGTTGCATTAAATAAGTCCATGGCTGGTGCCAGAAATGTGTTATAACTGACTAATAATAATGAATAAAACTGCTATGAACTAAAACTCTGAGCTGTATCAGAATATGGAGTTTCTGGCCCATGAGTGTTCATTTTCTTCAACAGTTTGGGAGCTCTGGAAGGGTCTGACCATTGGGAATTTCAACCATGGAATGAAAGCTCAGCCTTGGATGGTCAGAACTTATGCCCAGGACACTGCATTCATAAATTGAAAGTAGCTCAGACTCTGATGGTAGGCAGACTTGGGTCAGATCTCAGAACTTCACTAGCTCAATCACTTGGATCTGATTTGAGTTTCTGGTATCAAAGGGGGATGGGGAGACAAAGAATTGTACTTAATATTGAACATGAAATGACTCATGAGATCATGCTAAATTCTCATGTGTTTTAGACAAATGTTTTGCTTACCCACTCAGCACATATTTTCTAAACACCATATGTCAAAAAGACTGCAACTTTTTTCCCAGTCTCTTTTGTCTCACCTACATTCCAACTATAGAGGCTGGGAAGCATGATAGCCACTTTTCCAGCCTCTCTTGCAGCCAGGAGCAGCTGGTTACCCAATTATAAATACCAAGACATTTGGGAAGTCTGCTGAATGGCATCTGGGGAAAACAGTTATTTCCTGAAACTAGTAGAGCTCATGAGGAGAGCTCTCTCTTGCCACCTTGTTTATCCCTTGCTTTATTATTTGTGGCTGTGCTTGTGTAAAGATATAATATTTAGAGCTGTGGCAGCCATCCTGTAGCCATGAGGAAACAAGGCTAGACATGAAAAATCATCATACTGGACATGGTGTATATGAGGGATGGAACATAGTGCATTCTAGGTGATCCTACTGAGTTGACAAACCACTCTGGATACAGCCTACCTTGAAATTTCCTGATAAATAAAGAGTGGATTCTGTTTAACTTAAACCACTTCTTATTGCCTGCAGACATGGGCATTACTAATCAACATAATCTACAGTCTCATGGCAGTATGCAAAGTATTCACATTTTCTATCCTCATGGGAGTTCCAGGCCTGCAGGAGACATACATGCTGTGGAGAATGGGAGAAGTAAGGTCTTGAGGTCTTTGGCAATTATTTCATACTTTATCCTCAATAAAATAGAAAAACATTGAAACATTTTAAGCAGACCAGCAACCTGATTAGACTTTCTACAGGAAGTAATATAAAACATTTTCATTATGAAAGACTAAGGCATTTGGACTTCAAGCAGAAAATAAATTAAAGTCTTCTTTATGACCATAGCACATAGAAAGGATGAGGACCCCTAAGAAGATCAGGCTTGCAGGATGCTAGAGACAGAGAGCTGCAGTAACATGCACTTACCCCAGTGCTGCACTGGAGGAGGGGCTGAGGACATCTTCAAATACCCATGAAAACACACTTAACATTTACAAACTCTAAGGGAGACAGAGTAATTCTTGCCAATGTCTCAGCCAGGTGATCAAAGCTGACATTAACAGCAATAACTCCTTTAATAGTATATGCCCTTGATAAGATGTGATGAGAATGACACTTTACCTCTGTGTCTCCTCCTCCAAGTTCATAACTCTAGTCTACTCATGAGAAAAACATTATACAAATCCTATAGCTACTATAAGGTATATGACCAATACTTCTCAAAACTATTCAGGTCACCTAAAATAAGGAAAGTCTGAGAGGTTATCACAACCGAGAGGTATTTAAGAAGATATGAATGACTGACTTAAATGTGATATACTGAATGAAATCTTGGAACATTTAAAAACAAATTTAAAAAATGAGAAAATCTGAATAAATTATGAAATTTATTCAACAATATAATATTAATATTGGTTCATTAATTGTGACAAATTTACCATACAAATGTAAGATGTTATCAATACAAAAAAACCAAGTGTGCATTATACAAAAATTCTGTGGTATTTTTACAATAATTCCGTAAATGTAAATCTATTCTAACATACACATGTATTTGTTTAAAGTGTGAAAAAATGTAAATGCTGAACAAAAAGGTAAATAAACCCCAAATTTTATATCCATAGAAAATATTCTTCAAAAAAATGAAGATGAAATAAAGACAGAATACACATCTAGACCGGCACAGAATAGACAAACTAGAAATAAATCCACACACATTTCATCAATTGATTGCCAACAAATATCCTAATGTGAAAAAGGTAGTCTTTTTCCACAAATGGTATCCAAACAATCTTGAAACTGAAAGTGAGGGATGGAGACTTAGTGTTTATCACATACCATAAGCAGAAGTTCTATTGCAATAGATAATAGAAAATGATGCAAACTGCAAAACTATAACACTTCTTGAAAGAACATAGGAAAAGTGTTTGCAAACAAGGCAGGCAAAGTTTTCATTGATAAGATACAAGAAGCACAAAGTATACTTTTTAAGTTTCATAATTTTAAAACATCTGATATTTAAAAATAATTATTAAGAAAATAAAACATTAATGGGGAAAATACTTACAGTACATATATCTGACAAAGCAGTGATATTCACACAATATGAAGAACTCCTAGGACTACATTATGATGAAACAACTAACTTGTTTCAGAAATGAGTACAAGTTTTAAGTAGATATTTCACAAAATAAAATGTACAGAAATCCAATATGCTCATGAAAAGAAGCTCAGTAGTGGCAATCATTCAGATAAATGAACATTAAAACTATAATTAGAGACCACAGCACGCACAGTAGAGTAACTGAAATGCAAAGGACAGACAACTGTTGGGGACTGTGTGGAACAGCTAGAACTCCCATGTATTGAGAAGACATTTTGTAAGTTTCTTACAAAGTTAAACATACACTTACCAGCAAATCCTATTCGACAAACTTATCCAAGACAAATGAAAGCATTTGTCCATGCAAAGACTTGCTCAGTGCATTTATAACAGCATTATTCTTAAGTAGTCAAAATCCAGAAATGATTCGTGTGTCCATCAGCCAGGTAATGTATAAATAAGTTGAATATTACTCAGTAATGGCAAGCAGCAAGGTATGGATACATGAAGCTTCAAGGGTAATCACAAAACATTATGAAAGCAAAGGAGAAAGACATAAAGAGCATATGCTGTATGACTCTATCATCTGGAATTCTGGAAAAGACAGAGCTCTTCTAGGGTGGCAGAAACTAAAGCCGTGGTTGCCCAGGACTGAATAAGGCAATGGAAAAGAGACACGAGAAGAGTTTTGGAATGATGAAAATGGTATTATTATTATTAGGGTGATTGTTATGAGGGCTTATTTTTTTCTCAAATCTCACAAAATTATGCTTAAAATAGATGCATTTAAAATGCAAATTATGCCTCAATAAAGCAATTCAAAGCTATATTAGGTGTAGATTGTGGAAAGCCTTGCACACAAGAGTATAACCTCCATGATGACAGAAAAATTTTATTTATTGCTATTCGTCCAGAACCTAAAATAGCATCTTTCGCACATGAGACATTGAATACATATTTGTCGAAATCGTGGATTGGTAAATTGATTGTTGAAGGAATATCGGTGTGGGGGTTTCACACTGTTGCTGCAATATCATTCCTTTTTTCTGCTTTTTTAGAGCGACATCATCAGACTGTGTTTTCAACGCGGGGCAGGACGATGGCGGCAGGTGGATTGCAGAGGCGGAGTATAGTTAGGGCGCATCAGTGAAATTGACAAGAGAACACAGGCGCTGTCTGACCTTGGGTCTCGCCATGCTATTTTCTCTTTGAAAAAGATGGGTGGAAATATAGGCTTTTATCCCAACAGAAGAAGCAAATGAGAATGCTCTTATAGGTCCTGCCAGGATGCTTCCTAAAACTGAATGAAAGATGAGAAGATGTCAGCATGGGAAGGAAAGAAATAGGAAACATGTTCCTTCAAATTCTAAATGACCTGTTAACATGGTCTCCTGCGGGCGGCCTGGATCTTGAGTAATGTCGTCAGAAGGTTGATGACTCTGGAGAAACACAATAAAAAAGTTTCTCTCTCATCTCTCTCTCCCGGCTCCTCTCCACAACCCCCCACCCCCTCTCCTCGCACCCTGCCTCCCTCTGTCTTCCTGTCTCCCTTCTTTTCTCTCTTTTTTTTCTCTCTCTCTCCACTAAAATATGTTATTAGAACTTTCCTGCCAGATGCAAATTCAAGACTTCAGGCATCTCAGGTTCACCTTTAAGAGAAACTGTATTGTTGCCTTCACAACTGGAAGCAGCAAATCAGAAATTAGGAGAAGTTCCATTGACAGTGATTGATGCCCAAGGCTTTCTCCTGATTCGCTGATTAAACTCATCAATCTATATGCAGAAGATGTGTCCAAGGCAAATGGAGGCAACCAGCCTTAACGGATCGGGCTGTCAGAGCTAAGGAGAAAACGAGACTCTTGGCTTGGTGGTGCACAGAAAATACAAGGGAAAAAGAAAGGTGCACCAGGAGACTGTTTACCTCCAAGTACGTGAAGCCCCAGGGACAAACGATGCCCCCAGGAGGCTATAAAGGTTCTTGCTGAAAGAGTGGAGAAGTGAGGCATAAATGATGCCCTAGAGAGTACAAAAGATTTGCCAAGTTTCTCCTTGGGAAATGGGAAGTTCTTTAGAGAATTCAGGGCCAAGGGCAGACCCTTACCTTCCTTGCTGATTAACTCTTTCTCCGCCTATTAAATACACACTAAGACTTTTGCTAAATTATTTCCCTCAGTCCCCCTCCGTTGCTTAAAAGACTGGATTAGGAGACCCTTCGCTTATCATTGCATTCAGTTCTGTACAGACCTCCCTGACAGCACAGTTATCCCGAGGTTGGAACTTTCCTTTATTTGTTTGTCTAACCATTAGGTATTGGGCTCTTTGAGGGCAGAGACTTTGTTTTGTTCATTACCTATTGCAAATACTTAAAGTGAGTGCCACAATACTGGTTGCCTATTTGGTCAATGAGTTGTCTTTTATCTGGTTCTCAGTAGACTGCAACTATTAGTGGGTCTTGCTGGTGAGTTTTTCCTAAATAATTCTCCAGCCTCTGTTGCCCTGCCCACACTGTATTAGTTTCCTAAGTTTGCTGTAACAAATTTTCAAAAACTGGCTGGCTTAAACCAACAGATATTTATTCTCTCATAATTCTAGAGGCTACATGTCAGCAGGGTCTCACTTCTTCCAAATGCTCTAGGGGAGAATCTATTCCTGCCTCTTCCGTCTTCTGATGGCTCCAGGCATCCTTTGGCTTGTGGCTTCGTCCCTTCAATCTCTGCCTTCATCTTCACATGGCTTTCTCTTCTGTGTGCCTCTGTCTTCTCCTTTTCTGTCTCTTATAAAGAAAACTTGTCATTGAATTTAAAGCCTGCCGTATTGCAAAATAATGTTTCTGCACCCTACTTAACACTTGCAAGTGCCCATATTTCAAATAAGGTCATGTTCTGAGGTTCTCAGTGGACATATTCTCGGGGAGTACACCACTCAGCCCAGTACATGCCCTAATTCCCAGTCTAAGGCAACCTCACCTTCCGTGCCTCTATGTTTGGCCAGCATAGACACTATCTTCAGTCCCAGTGGTAGGTTCACGTGGGCTTAAGACAAGTAACACGTCCCATCCAGTGGCCACAGTAATTAGTCCAGACCAGAGAGTGTCACATGGCACCATTCAGGCCAAACAGTGGCAATGGCTGTTGATTCCAATGGGTCTTTATAGGAAGCAGATTCTTTTGTTTTTATTGAAAATACGGAGGAAAACATGTGACTCTGGGAGCTGCTGTCACTTCTGCTAGACCATAAAGAGAGAACCAACAGAAGAATGAACACAGGATGCAGAGGATAGTAATGAGGTCTTCTTCCATCACATTGGATACAGACCTTATTTTAAAAATTAATGCTACCAGTTTTAAGAGAGCTGCAATTGTTAGAATTGGCACTATTAGACTCACATTTATTTCTCTTTTATTTATCTCTGTGTTTACTCCATGATTAGTTTCACAGATGTCAACAGCAATTTTTTCTTTTTGAGTCAGAGTCTCACTCTTTTACCCAGGCTGGAGTGCGGTGGCACACTCAAGGCCACCACAGCCTCGACCTGCTGGGCTCAGGTGATCCTTCTTGCTTCAACCTTCCAAGTAGCTGGTGCTGCAGATGCATGCCATCACGCCCGGCTAATTTTTTAAATTTACTGTAGAGAGGAGGTTTCACCAAGCTGCCCAGTCTGGTCTCGAACACCTGGACTCAGGTAATCCTCTCACCTCCGCCTCCCAAAGTTCTGGGATTACGGGTGAGCACCACCGTGCCTGACTGACAAGATTTTTAAGGTCTCGCATTATTTGGAAAGGTTTTTGCCAAGGTAAGTGAAACTAACATTTAAGGCATCTCTACCATGTGCCTTGCACAGACTGAATGTTTTTGATAGACAATCTCAAGTGCTCAAGGCACAACTCTTCACATTGACAGGTATGGAAACTGTTGCTGAGCATAGGTTACTGACATGCTTAGTATTATCCAGTTGATATTTGATGGATGTAGGACACCAACTTAGGTCTATACAGTCTCCAATCCTATCTGTAAATCACCCAGTGAGTCAAGAACCCAAGTAACTAAGGTATACTCAAATTTCTCAGAGAACTTAAAGTATGACTTGGGCTGTAAAATCAACATGTATTACCAATCTATTCCAAAGAAGGTTATGGAAATTGGAAAATGTGGTGTCTTGGCTTATTGAAAGATACATAGTTGTGTTTCAGGTTCTTAAAATCTCTTCAAGCTGTCCATAAATTTTGTGTATGAGTACAAATGTACATTTTTTAGAAAGATAGTATATAGCTTTCTGTATACTCTTTAAGTTTCTATAGCCAGCCAAATATTACAGACCAAAGTGATATTTAAATAGCTTAGTTCAAGGACTATTACAATTAAGACATGAATTCTGAACAACTTGCTTATGTGTGCTACTATTTCCCAAAAGAAGTAATTCAAGAGAGAGTTGGAAAAATTAGGAATGGCTTCCAGGAAGGACATCTGGGTGGGAGGAAGACACTTCAAGGGGGGGGGGGGGCATGAAAAAGGACAACTGAGAGACAGCATATGGATATTTCTGGAGTTCAGAATTAATTTTTCCAGTTCAAGCCAAAGAAAAGGAAGATTTTGAATTACTGATTGAGAAGGGAAGAATGATCTCTAGAAACTTTATAATCCAGAGGGGGCTAAATTGCTGTCCTTCATGTTGTCAGTCCAAAAGAACATTGGTTTGAACTACAAGAAAAATGCGGTAAGTTGAGAGGAAGGAGTTAATACCAGAATATTCTTGAGTAAATCATGAATTTCTGGGAAACCTTATACTTCTTTATTCATCTTAGTGTATTATTAGCAAACATAAAAATGATGCGTGTCTTTCTCCAAAATATCTTCCCCATGGGCTGTCTGTCTTCATCACCACCACAGATATACTCCTCCAGTCTTCGAGTGCTCTTACACCAGCTCTCTCAGCAGCCTTCCAGCTGTCTTTCCTGTTTTCCTTCTCCTGTCACTGAAGTGGTGGGATGTAGACAGCATGAAACCACAAGTGAATGTACAAGAGACTGTAACTTCCACAAAGACAAAAGACACAGACTTCCCTGATGCTTGGGGTCCAGGACCTGTGTCCTGGGTCTTTCTTAGTAAAGCAAGCCATTCCTTGACTTAGGTGTCTTCGGTGGACATACAATGCCCATCTGCCAACTGAATCCTAAATCCTTGGCCTGGCTTACTGGGCCTTGAATGGCCCACCCTTGCCTTCCTCTGTGTACTTCTCTGTACCAGTCTCTGGGGGGACTCTCTAGGCATGACCCTTTTGCAGAAGACTGGGGGAAGATTCAGCTGAGCTGAGGGAGATGCAAAGATGGGCTACTCTTCCGTCTGACCATTGACTATTGTTATTTTATTTTAATTACTGTGATCACTATGTATAATGATGCTGATTATTATTATTTTAGGTGTTTGTTTTTTTCATACTTTTGTGTTATTTTTAGCAACCTCCACTGTCGTCCGTACAAGAAATAACGACCTGTCCCATGACTAATAAACTATGGCTAAGATTCAAAGGATATTTTTGTTGACAGCCCTTGCACATTGTGTTCCTATATCTCTGCTGTAAGAGAACGAGTTGTGTTGCTGAGGATTGTGGCTGAAGTAATAAATAATGACAAAGCTCATGAATGGACATGATAAGAGAATATAAAACACACACACGCTTTTGTGAGTAGCTCCTCTGCATTCGATATGAAATCAACATCCTATTTGATTGTTATAGCAATGCTATGAAGTCAATGCCTTTATGATATACTTTTGCTGACTATGAGACACAGGTTTAAAGCTGGACGGTGTGGAAGGGCAAACAGGAAGAAAGAAGAAAGTAGAAGGCAACTGAATCTGTGAGCCTTAGCGGAGTCTGCTTCAATTCAGCATCACAAACTTGGAAGGCAGCCCTGTCGTAGAACATGAGGCTGCGTGCTGGTACTAAAGCCATTTCCAACTGGCTTAACACATTCCCTAACAAACCAATAAAATAACACTTGGCCTCTCCCACCAGGTCTTAACCTTTCAGCCTCTGGGCCAGTCCCCTGATGTGTGCTAGTGAATGGCCACAGGGGCTCACCCTTTCTCTGACCTAATGGCCTCCTTCTAGGCCGTCCCACTGACAAAAGGACCTTCTGGGGCCCAGGTTTTACTACTGAACTGATTTCAGATGTCAGGACTGATTTATCAAGTTAAAGGGACTACATTGGAGTAATAACAGGCCTCCTTTCCTGACTTCCTTACTCTTCCCTCTCTAATTTCATGGTCTTTCCTGCCTCTCCAGTGGTGCTGAATTTATCTTCCCTAAGCACAGTCCTGTATATATGTGTGTGTGTGTGTGTGTGTGTGTGTGTGTGTGTGTGTGTGTGTGTGTGTTTCTCTTCTTTTCTTTTTTCATTTGGACAACAAACTTTTTGTCTATTTCTCTGATTCATTTTTTTTTTTGAGTTGGAGTCTCACTTCATCACCCAGGCTGGATTGCAGTGGCACGTTCAAGGCCACCCCAGCATAGACCTGCTGAGCTCAGATGATCCTTCAGCCTCAGCCTTCCAAGTAGCCAAAACTACAGGTGCGCAACCACATCCAGTTAATTTTTTTGTTTGTTTGTAGAGATGAGGTCTCGTCAAGTTGCCCAGGCTGTTCTTGAACCCATGTGCTCAGACAATCCCCTTACCTCAGCCTCCCAAAGTGTTGGGATTACAGGATTAGTTCTATAATTCTGGTGACACACTCAGAATTGCATTCATATTAATTAATCAATTAATTAATTAAGAAAGCAGGATTTATTGAGAGGACAGAAAATCTCCCAGAGCAGGAGGGGACCCAAAGAGGTTACCCAGAATTGCATTCATTTTGGTCCTTGTCTGGGTTATCGATTCCTAACCTGTACTGTCCAATGTGGTTGCCACTGTTTAAATTAGTTAAAATGTTGTAGGATCTAACAGTCTGTTCCTTAACTGCACCAACCACATTTCAATGGCTATGCATGTTTAGTGGCTACCCTGTTGGATAATGAAAACAGGGAATACATTTTATTGCAGAAAGTTCTATTAAATCCTGCTGTCTTAAGTCTTCTTTCCAAGAAGTTGGAAGCTTCTAAGCAGAGTGATCTTCAGCATGTCAAAGTCTGGTTTGCTTAGCATGACAGTGGAAGCATTCCTCCTGCTTTACAAACTACCTATCTTAGTCTCATTTGAGTCAAAATGATTGACTTTGGAGGACGTTTGTTTGAAGCCACTGTGAGAGATGTTAACATTCAATACGGGCAGCATCTTTCATCCTCCGGGGCTCACAGCGGACGATGACATCTCTCACATTTATTTCTTCATCTGGTTACTAGCGTCCAGAGGTACTCTGAAATTTGGTCAAATTTTGTCAGTTTCATGTGGAGGATAAGAAAACAAATTTGCATGACAGTTTTTGTTTTTTCCTCTCTGATCTTCCTTTCTCCCTCAGTCATTCACCTCCTCTTTCTGGTTTCTTCCTGATTTTTGTTTTCTCCTTCCATGTCTGCATTGTGCATATTGTTCCGGTATGTGACAATTTGTGTCTTCATGAAACTATACTCATTTATAGATGTTATAGGTTTTTGTTCTCTTTCTACTATAATCATCTATTCATTCATTTCTGCATTCATTTCCTCAATCATTTGACAATTAATGCGGGTCCACTATGTGCCAGGTCTAATGGGTTTTCTGCATATAAGGGTTCATCCATGAAAAAAGTAATAGAGGTTGAATATGCATTTTTAAAAGTATAGCTATCCAAATGTGGTAGGTGCTAAGAATAATCACAACGCGTTAACTGTGAAGTAGAAGAATATAGCCTGGTAAGACTGTCACTCTGAAGTTGGGAGTCAGGCAAGCATCTGGACAGGATGAGTGGGGAGATACAGAGCATTACAAATGGGGAAGCAACCTGTGTGTTAGAAGGAGCACATGACTTTCAAAGCATTTGCAGAAGACCAGAGTAGCTACAAGGAGGAGGCTGAAGGAGGAAGCTACACTAACGGTGTCGCATAAAAACTGGGAGGATCGTAACATTCATCACGCCAACAAGGACACTTGAGATAGCGAACACAGGTACTGTTCACGATTATGCTGGGACAACAGAGACTATACTACAACAGGAACTATACTAGGCAAACTGGGGTGTATGTTCAGACCTCTTTATGCTAAGCGGAATAGGAAGCCAGTCAGTCATTCAAAGCCTAGGGAAGGCCTGATCAAATTTGCTTTACAAAACCACGTCTCTGGTTCCAATGAGTTGCTGGATTGGATAATGGCAAGAGTAAATGCAGCAAGAAGACTGTCAGTCAGATGGGTGAAAAGTCAAGATGGAAAGAGGTATCCTGGTTCAGGAGATAGTGAGAGGTAGAAAGGGAAACCCACCCACTTGGAGTCTGATGGGTTTGGGAGTAAGGGCTGAGGTATATCCAGGAGTCTCTGATGGAACTGCTGGGAACAGATGAGCCATGCCAGAGACTGGCCAACAGGGCGAGAAATGGTAGATGTTTGAAATGTCAGTGACACTGGCACCTTGACCTCAACACCCATGGCTTCCTGCACCACTGTCATTCAAGGGACCCCCACCCTGTGCCTCCAACACCAGATTTACTCTCTGACTATAACTATAGCTCCCACTGCCTCTCACATATATAGTTGAGATTTGCAGGATATTTAAAAAGTGTAACTCATATCTGAGACATTTAATAGACTGCACATATGTCAAACAAAGTTTTTTGAAATGGGAAAATCAATAATAAATCAATAGAAGCATAGCTGTTTTTTCTCCTGGACAGAGGGTTCAATGACATTAAAGTGGGTCAAATTAGCATTCTGGTGATAGCAGCTTGAATTGCAGAGCACTGAGCAGCCCATCTCATGGAACCTTGTAATTTAGAGTTCTTTATCCTTCAGCATTGTGTTTGGTCCTGGTTTCCAGTTTTCTTTTATTCCGAATTAGTCATCGCATTTGCTGTCTTTCCTGGCATCGTTTATAAGGGTCCAGCTCCTAGCATGGAGCGATTCATGCAGTGTTCTATATTTGGGTCTTAAATCAATCATAGACTGAGAAACTGCCCATTATTCCAAGCAATTCATTTAATATTTTATCAAGAAAATGTAATTAGGATTTTCTGAAAACAAGTTTCTAGACAATCAGGGGAAACAGCCACAATCAATTTATAAGATTAGTTGAGGGCTGAACTTCTTGGGTAGCTGGGCCAAGACCTTAAGCTTCTTCATGGAGACACAATTCTATGGCCCTCTTCTATTGAACTACACATGGGTAAACACAATCCCTAGATGTGGACCAAAAAGAAATAATATCTAACATGCCAATAGAAAGGTATGTTTTCATAGCTCTCCTCTCATTAAAATCAGTGCATAAAGCAATCTTATTCTGAGACTTTGTGTAAGTTGCTGTGTTGAGGTCCCACTAAAGGATGCTACAAGAAATAAAGGCATACAGTTGCCTTTCAGCAGTGCACGTTCTAAAGGGACAGACAGGAGCGATGTCAATACAAAATGGACAGTGAGAACCAAGGAGGAAGAGATTCATTCTAATGAGGGGTGCCTGGGACTGTCTCATGAAGGAATAGTACTTTAAGCTTCATCATCAGGAAGTCAAGTGTAAATGCTGTGTCTATTATAGATCAGAAAGGACACAGTTTTTGTGTGCATGTCTGGGTGGGGTTAAGAGACCATTATGTGTTGGTCAAGGCCCATGCCTACTTTCTTCTGGGCACCCAGCACATCCTCAGCTTGGTGCTGGCTCTCCTGGCAGTCAGGTACCCAGGGGACTGGCTCCAGCCAGCAGAATTTGAGCAAAAGTGATGGCTGCCACTTTCCAGGTCTGACATGTAAAGACCACCTTTCTTTTTCCTCATGCTCTGTCTCACGGGTTGGCAAACTCAGGCTCCCAGGCCAAATCCAATCCACTGCTTGTTTTTGTATGGTCCATGTTCTAAGAATGGCTTTTACATTTTAAAATCATGAAAGCAAGACTTTAAAAGTAATAGATTGTGACCCACAAAAACTGTATGAAATTCAAGTGTTAGTGTCCATAAATAAAGTTTTATCGTCACACAGTTATGCCCATTTGTGTATTGTTTTTGGCTACTTTCATGCTGCAGTGGCAGAGTTAGGTGGTTTCCACAGAAACCACATGGCCCCAAAGACAAAAATATTCACTATCTGACCCTTCAAGAAAGTGTTTGCTAACTCATGTTCTAGGAGAATAAAGATAACTTGGGGTTGAAGGAGGAATAACCACTTGGGGAAAGGTAGGTTTCAAAAACATAACATTTGCACTGGATTTGATATTAAGAAAAAGACCCACTTTTGGGGGGGTAAGGTAGTGAGATTTGGGGGCTTATCTCAATATCTTAAGTCGTGCATTGTGGGTAAATGAGAGTGATAGAAGGAACAAGAAATCAACTGAAACAGAGTCATGAGAGTTTGGACTCCAAGGAAACAAATTTTACATTTAAACAATGAACTCTTGACCAGTGCTTGAATAAAAACATCATCTAGAACATCAGACCTGTGTCTTAGTGGGACAGACATTGTACCTCAGGAAATATTCAGGCTATGGACTGAAGTAAGAACCAGATTAATACCATCACCATCATGATCAACAAGAAAAAGGCAATGTGAGAAAGAAGAATGTGCTAATATAAATAGTTCTAGAGAAACGAACATGGTTATATCTAGTACTTTATATTGAAGAATACCAACTTACTATTTTTATTTCAGTCAAATATCTAAAAGAACCCAATTGTCCAATAATAGGGAAATGGTTAAATAAAGTTTGTTATTTCTAAGGCACGTTTGCTTTCATGGATCACTTCTTCTATAAAACTTAGATATATGATGACCACATTGGTATAAAAACAAATAGCTCGACATTATGTGTCAAAGTATTTCTTCGACATAATAGTTCATTTTTTTCTTCTGATTTATCTTAATTTTAAGATAAATTAAATCTTCCTCAAGGACTTTTAAGAGTATTATGGGCTCTAGGCATGGTGCCTGCTGTGTCTAGTGAAATATTTGGCCCTGGTTGCAAAAGAATCTTTTTTTCTTTTTTCTACTCGTGATAAATAAATATGTCAAGTTTTCTATGTTGGGTTTTCAGTGGTGCATCTTTGGATGAATATTCTTTTGTTTCATCTTTTATTTTCTAAAATATTACTAATAACATATTTTCATTAGGAAAGAAATAAACATGAGCTTTGTAAGATGAAAATTGAATATTTGTGATTTCCTTTCTCTGTTTCTTTCCAATAGATCTCTGCTTCCTGTAGGTGTGTTTCTTCGATTGTACAACCAGAGCTTTTGCACTCAAAACACTTAGCAGATAAATCAAAAATATAGATTGCAGAATGGTTGCTTAACCCTACTTTGTCAGTTTTGGAGCTGGGGCCCAGGAATCTACATTTCATACTCCTTTCTGGTTCATATACATAGGCAGAAAATTGGAGAACCATTCGTCTTTGGAACAAAACCCTATGTCTGTTTATTTTAAATGAAGTACTTCGAAAACTAGCCTCTGTCTAGTTTAGACCTTGCATTCTTCAAATACTCATCCTCATTCATTCCCTTCTCCTCAACATTTTTCCCCCTTTCACCTTCATCAAGCACCCAAGATGGAAATAATTAATACTTTGCCCCAAGGCAATGTCTATTTCAAAGGGAGTGCAGAGCAAATTTTGGCCAGGCACATTGGCTTACACCTGTAATCTCAAAGCTTTGGGAGACTGAGGTGGAAGGATTGCTTAAGTCCAAGAGTTCAAGACCAGCCTGGACAAAATGGCAAGACCTCAACTCTAAAAGAAAAAAAAAGTTAGTGGTCATGGTGGTGTGTGCTTGTAGTCCCAGCTACTCAGAAGACTGAGGTTAGAAAATCTCTTCAGCCCAGTAGTTTAAAAATAGTCCTTTGCTACATACATCTTTGTCACCGCCTCCCCCGTTCTGTGCTCACCAAAGGAATTGACGTCTGATTCCTGGGGTTCCTCTGTGCAAGGATGGAGACATCCTTCCTCCCTACCCCTTCTTTTTTCCTCCTGTCATCTTGTACTTCTCCACTGATTTGAGGGGAGGTTCTCGTTGTTTGTCTCGGGGGTATGCGTGCACACACACGCAGGCAATACTGCTACAAAACCGTCCAGTCCTGACTAGAATGTCTTATTCTTTGGGCCACTGCTGCATGGACCTTTGTCATAACATGTCTACAGTGATTTCATCCTCATTATGACTTTGTTTTCCCTTAGGTGTATTCATTTTAAAAGGAAACCCTAAACAGAAGATAATTGCAGAAATAAATGCCATGCAAACAAAAGTTTGAGGCTTGCTCCATGCCAGCGGGGGAGGTTGGCTGTTTAACACAGGCTGAAGACAAGCTGGCACTGAATGGGCCCTTTCTCCTTGTATAACCCAAGGATACAGGAGAACTGAAGAGTGACACCTTGCCCATGTGTCATTATTGTTGTTTGAGGTTGATGGGTGCGTCACCTGATGTCACATTGGGAACCCAGGTGTGGTGGTAGGATCAGTGGATCGCATCTCAGAAAACCTTGGTCAGATTCATGCCCTGGCTCTTCCAGGACTCAAGACCTGTTTCTTCATCTGATAAACAGGAAAAAGGACACCATCTGTGCTCCTTTCACTGGGTTACCCTCAGGGATAAACGGCATCAGTGTTTCTTCTTAGAAAAATGTTTGGGCTATTGAACTTTCAGGAGCTAAGCTAGGCATTTGGATATGTCGGTGTCCCATGTTGGTACCAACATTTGAGGGCAATGGACACTAGCCCTTAAACAGTAGGCAGTTAGTGGATGGGGGACAGAGAGGCCCGGGCACCTACAAGTGAGGTAAGGTATTGGCCAGCAAACAATAAATTGTCCTGCAACCTGTGGACTCTCAATGTCCATGAGACAAGCATTCAGGTAAGTTATCTGTTTAGCACGTCCTGAGCCCAGAACTGAGCTCCATTTTACACATCAATAAAGTCTTCCTTCTTTCCTTCCTACCTTCCTTCCTTCCTTCCTTCCTTCCTTCCTTCCCTCCTTCTTCTCTTTCTCTCCTCTCTGTCTCATTCCTCTCCTTCCCTCCTTCCCTTCCTTTCATTTTTTGCAGATAGTTTATTTTGAAATGATTTTAAACTCACCTAGAAGTTGCAAAAAAAATTGGTATGGAGAGTTTCTGGATATCTTTCATTCAGTTACCCTTAGTGATCATATAACCATAGTCCAATGATTAGAACTGGGAATTTGGCAATGATACAATACCAACTAAAAACCTTATTCATATTTTATATGTTTTTCCATGTATTTTTTTGGTGTTTAGTTCTATGGGATTTGAGTCCATGTATAGATGCATGCATATAGACTGTTTCGTTCACCCTCAAATAAACTCACTTGTACTATCCTCTTATCCATACATCTTTAAGACATTTGCTTAACTCAATAAGCATTGATTGAATGAATTAGTACAATGATGAATTGATATGTAGTGATATAGTAGACTGAAAGAGAAGCCCCTAAGGATAGAGCACATTTTTGAGGATGGCGTCAACACAGTAGTGAAAATCAGTAGTTGAGTCAGGACAAATATTCTTCATCCAACATACATAGTTTCCCAATGCCAAGTCTGAGTCAAATCAATTTAATTAGCTAACAAAGGTAGTTGTTATGGCAACAATGCTACTAATCTATTTCAGCAAATACTCAGTAAGATAGACCTGTTGCTAGGCAACAGCCAATAGGTTGGATAACAGATGATGACAAATTTCAACTGTTACAGATGTTGCTATCAGGTCATAAATCAGACCTCTGGTCAAGGAGAAGTTTCCCAGAGAACATCATTGAGATATTAAACTGATATTCTTGAAGACCAACCGCTGCATTGATATCCCAAACAACCAAAACCAAAACACGTACATTGTTTTCTGGGGTAAAAGTCTAGCAAAACAGGTATCATGAAAATTAGGAAGAAAATCTGAATCTAGTATGCCCTATTTAAAACGATATAGTAATTTTCAATTTTATATGCCTGCTCAATATCTCTGGGAAAAGATCCCTCTATTTCTCTTTGTAAAAATAAAATATACATTTATAAAGCTATAGCTCATAGACATAGTCTAAATCCGTGTAGGCGGAATTATTGAGACTAATGCAAATAGAATTATTTTATTCAACAATTCAATATCCCTGGAAAGCTGCCCCCACCTCCTTTGGTATTCTCTCCTTCAAGATGCTACATACTTCACTTTAATGACTTTCATTTGAGGTCATCGATTAATTGTTCCCCAGGTTGCTAAGTAGGAAATACATCTCTCATTGTCTGCCTCCTTAAACCATAAACAGAAGTGGTGTATCCAAATAAGCACCCAAGGAAATACAAGTAGACATGCCATGTGGGCGGCTGAGGATGCAATTACTGTCAGGCTTAACTAAAGGGCTGCCCAGATGGGTTCCCCCAGGTGCTTTTAGTCAACTGCTAAGGAAGTCACACTTCGGACCTATGTTTGCAAACTCCAAAGTGTTCAGGTGCCAGGCAGGAAAAGTACAGGGTGACATAGCCATTTGCAGGGTGATGAGGGTGGGCACTGGAGAGTGGCTTGTAACAAAAAGCATTTGAGTGAGAATAGATTTTTTTACTTTTTTTAACAGGACTCTGCCCTTTCACTCATTCAACTTCTCGCAAAACTGCTCAAGTGAGTCTATTTGTTGGCTATGTTGACCCCTGACAAAGACATAGAGAGTTTGACCTGAGTGAAAGCTGCATTTTGTAGCATGAAGTCCAGTGGTGTCATGGGGGACACACAAGGCTCAGACTCTGAAGATCATGGTTGGGTTTGTTTCTGATGCTCTTAGGTGCATGACCATGAGAAAGTCACTTCTTTCTCTGGGCTCTGGTTCTTCACCTGTTGCAAGAGGTGGGATCCGGGAGGGCCTTCCCAATCCTTGGGAACTAACTTCGTGGTTCCAATTAAGAACCTTGCATCCCTGGTCACAAGGGATTTAGTGGAAGAGTTTGAGAAAGGTTTCATTCCAGTTAGTCTATTCTCATCCCCACTGCTGGCAGGAAGGAGCATTAAGGAGGCTTGCCTTACTGGTTGTGGACATTGGTGAGACTTTCTAGAGAAAGGGCTGCATGATAATCATGACAACAGTAAAGCTAAATAATTATTTATGTTTAAAGACTTCATGAGACCTTTCTGTCTTCATAGAACTCTGCTCAGAAGATAAAAAATCTGTCTCCCTGAAAGTGGAAAGACCAGATAGTATTGTAATTGGTCAAAGGAAAAAAGGGAGAAGAAAGTGGAAGAAGAGAAAAGAGAAGAATAACAAGAGAAAGAGAGGAAGTAGGAAAGAGGAATAAAGGATAAGAGAGTGAAAAAAAAGGAGAGAGAGAGAGAGAGAGAGGGAGAGAGAGAGAAACTCATTCCCCTGGAGAGTCATTCAGATGTATTTGAAACATACATCAAGTGTCCTTTGAGTTAATATATCCTCAGGCTATTTGTCCAGTATTTGAACACACATACACACACACACACACATGAACACACACACACACACACACACACACATATTTTTTGCAGCAATTCAATGTCATCAACTAAAAATTATTGCATAAGGGGAAGCTAATTTGGGAGGAGCAATTTTCTCAGAACTGATTGCAGAAACAGCCATACAATTATCTCAACAGAGCACTTAGCACAGTGCTGAAAGGGCTGTGCTTTAAATTTTGCCCCCATCTCCTGAATCCTAGCTTCATTTTGTGCATTCAATCACTCAGAAGGAGATAGACTGAATGCCTACCTCCTGGAAATTTTTGACCACTGACCTTGGGATGCCCAAGAGTTGGCATCCAAGGCTCTGTCTTTTTGCCCTCGATCAGCCTGACTCTATGTAGACGAATTTCTGAAGCAGGTACCTCAAAAACCTGATGGCGGGTAGATATCTGACCCCATACAGACTGCTTTCATGTAGCCCTTGGCCAGAATATCTTGCTGTTCTGAGCCCCAGTTATTCCATGTCTCTGATGGAAAATATTTCCAGAAGTGTTTTGTAAAATGCTATATAAATAGAAGATGGCAGTAGAAGCCATAGCAGAAAAAATGAGAAAGATATGTGGGCATGCTCTTTGGCTGGATTTTAGAACTAAGGGGAGTGTGCACATATCTGTCCCAGGCACTAGAGCTGAGGTGAGACAAAATCATATTGAAAACTGTGTGCTCTGAGCTCCAACTGTCAGCATTTCAAAGCCAGCTTGTGAGAACTTGGGCATGATACTTAGTTTCTCTAAACTTCAGTTTCCTCTCAAGCAAAGTGAGGAAATTAACAACGCTTCCTTTACCAGGTCAATGCAAGGATTCAGTGCTGCAATCTGGGTAAAATGCCTGGCCATGGTTTCTATTCCAGAAGTGTTGGCTGTTATTATTGCTAATATCATTAGTCTCTCCTGACAACAATACCATGAGATTGGCACCCTCCCCATTTTCCCAGATGAGAAAAATGTGGCTCAAAGAGGTGGCATGGCTGGCCCAGTGTCACCTCCCTGATAAGGGAGGGCAGGGGCTGCTTCCCAATCCCACCCTCCCTCCATGGAGCTTAATGAGGGTTTCAGCTTCACGCTTCTCTCCCCTTGATTAGGTGTTAAATATTTACCATCTTGCCTTTCTTCCTCTCTACCCTCTTTAAAGATGGTTTAATTAAAATCATTCGTTGAGCTCATGATAAAAATATGTAAATGTGATGATTTTTGTGAAATGAATCTATTGTTTCCCTTTTATTCCCAAAGGACTGTGGATAAGAAGGGATGGATAGCCGGGTCTTCCAATGAATTTGAACAAGCATTTGATAATATGTTGTAGAACCGATTTCAAGGTCTGGTGGCCACAGGATCCAGCAGCGTATGTATGTGAAACACAACCAGATTTGCAGGTGTGGGATGGGAGTGGGAGATGGGTGCTGCCTCAGTATACCAAAAGAACCAAGTGAAATGACATTGAAGAGGCAGGGTTGAAAGAAAACTCTTACCTCTCTGCATCCTGCCATGACTGGTTCACCTGCTCCCAACTCACCTGGTAGAAGACAGTCTGGTGACCTTGGCCTCCTTCTCTGAAACTGCAGCTGAAGGCTCATGCCTCCCCTTTGGCCCTGCCTAACAGATGTCCTCAGTTGAACTCAACATGCTTTTTTTACTCATCGGGTACTTGGTCTATGCTGTGTTCTGGGGTTCCAGTCCTTGCATTGGCACATATTGACCTTTTGAGACTCAATGAACCAGGCACTGGGCTGAGTACCTCCTTGCTTAAGGGTTCAAGAAATCTAGGCATGGTTACGTATACTTCAGAACTTCTGACCTAGCCAACATCAGGGAAAAGGCCATCTCTATGCTGGCACCTTCGACATTTCCTGCTCTCTGCCATTTGCAATACAATGCACCTCCAGAGTTTACTCCTCAGTCTATCCTGGCTGGATTAGAAGCTGTTTTTAATGGTTCCCTGTACCCAAGTATTAGATATGTTAAGTTACTATAACAACATAACAACAGCCCCTGCATCTCAATGACTTAACATGATGAATTTTATTTCTCAGCCACAGATTAAGAATGGGCATGCGTCAACCGTTGGGGGCACTCCTGTTGGTGTAGTTATTTGGAGACCAACACCTCTTCCATCTTGTGACTCTAGCTTCCTCTAGTTCTCTCAATTAACAAGGATTCTGTGGGTTGCTTTTATGGACCAGGAAGTGGTACAAACTTCTACTCATGCTCCATAGTTCAGCTACATGGCTGCACTGTAGGGGAGGCTGAGAAGTGAAGTCTAGCCTTGGGACCAAAAAGAAGTGGAATATGTGGCATATCAGTGAAGTCCACATCTGTATTTTTTGGATTCCCTACAGTGAGGTCATCAAGGACAAGGACTATGTCACCCAAACATACATGATGGGAACCTGGTTCCATGCTTGGTTTAGGTAGATGATAAATATTTCCTGGAGGGACAAATGAACAAGTGAGTAAGTGAATGAACAAGTTATAACCATAATGCAATGCCCAATGAATAAGTTTAACTAAGAAGCATTAATAAAACCATTGCACTTCCACAATTTGGTTCCTATAAATGCTTTACTCTATTTTGCCATGTTGGGCAAGGTGGGAAGTAGAAAGCACAACCTGGATGTTTCAGATGTCTTCTCAAACTTTTTGACATTTCTATTGGAATTTCTATCATTGCACACCCCTCATCTCTGGACAAAAGCATGGGGGAGGTGGGAGGATGAGTTCATTTAGGCAGAGTTTGTACCATGGCTTCATTTCCTCCAACTCCACCACTTCCTGTCAACTTGTGCCAAGCTTTTGTTTCCTTCTTCACCCAGTGTCTTAGTTCCTTCCTGCTACTATACCTTGGACTGGGTATCATACAAACAACAGAAATTTATGGCTCACAGTTCTAGGGGCTGGAAAGTCCAAGATCAAGGCAACAGCAGATTCAGCGTCTGGTTTCTGTTTTAGAGATGGCACCTTCTAACTGTGTTCTCAAGTGGTGAAAAGGGCAAAGAGGCTTCCTCGAGCCTCTCTTATAAAGACACTAATCCCACTTAGGAAGGCTTCACCCTCATGGTTTAATTGTCTTGAAATATTTGCATTGGGAATTAGGTTCCAGTATGTGAATTTGGGTTAAGGGGGACACCAACATTCAGACCATAGCAACCAGTCACAAAGAAAATGGTCTCAAGTCCTATCCTGCACCAATTTCTGCCAAACAGCTCGTGGTAAAGTCCTTAGCTCAGGCTTCTGATTATTGTTCTTGATTTAGAGCTAGACTTTATTTTTCTTTTTAGTTTTATGAAATTCTTTTCAATTTCCAAAAAATGCACACTTTTAAGTGCACTATTTTTCCTTAGATATACACAAAAGTGTGTAATTGGAAACTCAAGATTGAGTCCTTTGTTCTATATGTTGTCTGCTCTCTCTGTGAATTTATCATTGATTCAGTGGTAGTGAGCACAAGGTAATGGGATTTACAAGGAAAGAAAACACACTGCTTGGATAACTCAGAATATGATTGCTATTACAATCATTCTGTTTAAACAAAGGTTGGCTGTGTACAGTGGTTCGAGTATACAATCCCAATACTTAGGAAGGCAGAGGGGAGAGGATTGCTTGAATCCAGGAGTTTGAGACAAGCCTAGGCAACAAAGCGAGACCCTGTGTCAACAAAAAATAAAATAATTAGCTAGGCATGGTGGCATATGCCTTTAATCCCAGCAATTCAAGAGGCTGAGGTAGAAGGATTGCCTGAGCCCAGGAGGTTGAAGCTGAGGTGAGTGGTGATTATGTCACTACGCTTCAGCCTGGTTCACAGAGTGAAACTCCAACTTAAACAAACAAACAAATCAAAACAAAAAAAGAGTACTTTTGCGTTTCACCCAGTCCCTCCTTTTGTACCCCCAGACTCCATAACCCAGGATCTCAAGGGAATTCCAAATGATTCTTGGGAAGTTTAATGTTATGTGTCAGTGTGGTTGGGCCATGGTTCTCAGATATTTTGTCTGACATTATTCTGGATATTTCTGGAAGGGGTGTTTTTGGATGAGATTATCATTTAAATAAGTGAACTATAGGTAAAACAGATTGACCTCTCTATTGTAGGTGTGTCTCATCCAATCAGTGGAAGGCCTGAATAGAGCAAAAAACTAACCCCCTTTGCTATGAGCATGTGATCTACATACATATATAGATGTCTTTCTACATACATGAGGGGGACGCCCCCTACAAAAGGAATTATCTTTTGGAGGGTGAGCCCCTTGTAATACAGGCTTCCCCTGCTAGGTGAGTGTTCTAGAAGCCCATCAGCATTATCGTGAGAGACTGCGTTCAACTTCAGTGAATTTTTTTTGGAAATTCTTTCAAGGCGTTTGATAGATGATATATGAACACACCTGCCCATATCATGCTGAGTATTTGCCAATTTTTAACCAAAACTGCCTGACCCCTGTACCCTACCCTCCGTATTCACCTGAATGACCCTTTTTTGTTTTCCTGGATGAAAAAAGTCCTCAAAGGGAAACATTTTATCAGTGTGGAAGAGGTGAAACAAAAAATTGCTGAAGCACTGAAAAGCATCAAAATGATGAGTTCAGAAACTGTTTTGAGCAGTAGAAAAGCATCTCAATAGGTGTATTGCATCAAATGAAGAGTACTTTGAAGGTGACTGAAGTTTAAACATGTTAAGAATAAATAAAACATATTAAGAATATACAAAACTTATAAATGAATTCCAGTTTTTTTGGTTTCCCGTATATACATATATATACTTATATATATATACAGGGCATGCCAACAATATATGTGTGTCTGTGTGTGTGTGTGTGTGTATGTGTGTGTGTATACTTATACACCTGGACTTCCCCTTAAGACCCTTTGTCTTCTACACATTTCCATTACCTCTTCTTATCCAAGCATGAGGCTGCATGCTCTAGGCCTGGGTCACGGATCCAATATGACTATCGACACACATGCCCTACTCCCCATCAACTCTCCTAGAGACTGTTGACTTCACCAACCTGGTGTGATGGTTCATTTCATGTGCCAGCTTGGCTGGGCCGTTGTGCCAGTTGTTTGGTCAAACACCAGTCTGGATTTTCTTTGAGGGTGTTTTTAGATGACATTAACCTTTAAACCAGTAGACTTTGAGTACAGCAGATTACCTGCTACAATGTGAGTGGGCGTCGTCCAATTAGTCGAAGGCCTTGAGGGAAAACAAACAGGTTCTCTGAAAAAAAAAGGAGAAATCTGTCTCCCAGATTGTCTTCAGACTCAAAGTGCAACATCAACCCTTGTGTGGGTCTCCAGCCTGCCTGCCAGGTTGCCCCGCAGTGTATAGTTGAACCAATGTCCATCATCACGTGAGCCAATTCCCTAAAACCTCTCTCTCTCTGCCTGTCTTTCTTCCCTTCCCTCTCTTCACACACCTGGCAAATCAGTGTCTCCAAATACCTCCCTTTTCCCCAAATGAGGAGTTCCAAATACAAGGATTCAGTCAACTTGAAACTATAAACTTTAAGGATGAAAATGAAATCGTGGAATGTCTACTTATATTTATTCCATTAATTTATTTACACATGTGTATTCAAAATACCTGATAAATATGGAATCTACTCCAATATTGTGAATGAAATGAATGCTACAAATAAATTAAACATAGGTACTTGGAATTAACCGATTGCTTTATCAACTTGCATTTTTTTGGGTTTTGATTTGTTTTGAATTTTACAAAATCAGGAATTTAAAAAAATGTATCATGTCAACAGTGCTTACTTTAGTAATTCAGCTCAAGAATTATCTCCTTGAGAGTTCGCAAAGAAAATTAATGTTTTCAGAATCTTGTTTCTTAAGAATTCTTCTATACTCTTCTTAATTTTGGGAAACAAAACCTTTGGGATAATGAAAGCAATCATTTCTAAAACTTTAGAATTCCTGATTTTTACTTATACCACCAAAATGCTTTTCAGGAAAAATTTTTAGTTGTTGTAATAATTGTGGCAAAAAAATGCCTCTTCAGCTGTGTTAAATTTGTAGTAAATTTATGAGATTACTGACCACACTTTTTGCTGTTTTGCAGAAAGCAAAAGAACCCCTTTAAGACAGTCAAATCAGATTAGGGTTTGGGCAGAGTATCCAGAAAATTTGCTTAAACTAATTGTTTGCTCTGCACTAACTAATGGAGAGATTTTTCTAGGAACCTAAAAACCCATGTGTCGAACAGTTCTTGCTTTCTGGGGGACACTTTCGGGGGAAAAAAATCTCCTTTTTGACTCAAGCACATGCAAGAAGGAACAGAGAGAAAATTTTCTGCCCAGTATGTTGGTGGGATGGGAGGAGAGAGGGACCTAGCTGGAGGCCACTTCCAAACATTCTTCTTCCTTTCCGCCTACCAACATTCTCACTCTATTAAACCCAGAACAGTGGGAACATAGCAGCAAGTTGTCTTAAATTCTTTAGACCTGATCTACTCTCAAGTGAATGATGCTGCCCAATGGAAAAATAATTTGGAACACGTACACCATTTTAAGTTGTCTAGTAGCACTTGAAAAAGATAAAAAGAAACAACTGAAATTGATTTTAATGATATATTTATTCAACACTGTATAACCATCATTCTAACATGCAATGAACATAAAAATCATACACATATGAAATACTTCATATTTATTTTTTCTTAGTAAGTCTTAGGAGTCTGGTGTGAATTTTATACTTACAACACATCTCAATTTGTACTCACCACATTTCAAAGCTCCCTGGTGTCTGTGCCCAGGAACTATCCTACTGGACAGTGCAGGTATAAATATAAGGTAAAATTTTTTTTCTTCTGTACAATGGACGAAAATCCTAAACTTGCCAAGTGATTAAGTACACACTTTAAAGGGGTGAGTTGGGGCAGTGGAATATTTGCTTTCAGGTAGTTCTGCTCCAAGCACGTGAGAGTGATTTCAGAAGTAGATTCTCTATCTGTTTTGCTCTGACCCTGGACGCCTTCTTGGCGAGACCTAGAGCAAGTTAGTCACCAAGTTCTCCATGTCCACAATTCAGATCATTCCTTTTCTGCCACTGTCCTGGGATCAAGGTCCAACGGGTTGTGGAGAATTCATTTTTTTTTGACTCTATTATGTTACAGATTCTTAAAGGCTTTAAAAGCATGATGGAATTTAAGTTTTCATATATTAGACATTCAAGAGGAAACACTACTCTGTTTGCAACTGACTCGCTGAAACAATAATTAGTCATGATAGTAACAGCTGTCATTTATTGGAAGCCTATTCCACACTTCACATTTTCAACGTGCTTTAAAAAATGGCTCCTTTTATTTAATCTCATGACAACACCATGAGGGTAAAAAATGCCTGTTGTGTTCATGGTGAAATGGGCCCCAAGTAAAGTCACGTGTCTAAAAGCACAGACCTGACAGGGGATAAGTATTTAAACACAAGCTTTTCTCTTTTCATTCAGATTCAGACGTGCAATTCCGAAGCTCATGATTGTACACTATTTAGAGAATTTCTTCCCAGTGCCATTACTGAGCTTTCATCTGTCATAGAACAACTGACCTCGAAGTGAAAATGATCATGTTTGAGTCTTGCCTGTCTGTGACTTTGGGGAAAACCATATATCTGTCTTCTACTTCTTCCACTGAAAAATGGAATGATAAGGCTCCTTCCTAAAGTGACTCATGCAGCCTGGGCATCAACGTATGCCACAGCATTAATTAAAACCAAGAAACAAAAGTAGCTTAATTATTTACTAATAGTGGAATAACTTAAATAAAGCAAAAATATATTGCATGCAATGGCCAAATGATCAAATGTTATATAGTCATTAAATGTCAAGTTTTCAAAGAATATTGACTGTCTAGACTCTGGATGCAATGTTAAGTAAATTTAAAAAAACACACACACACAATCTAAAAAATAATATACACCATATGATCCTAACTTAGAAATTGACAGTTGCACACATAACCACTTAGAATAAAGAACACCGCAAAGAAATAGACTTTTCCGTGGTTATCTTGGAATCACAAATTACAAGTGATTTTTTTAATGGAGTACATTACTTTGTGTTCCAAAATCTCTTTCATGATCACGTATTAATTTCTTTCCCTTAATAAGAAAAATATATTTTTAAGTGGCATCTCTAGTTCCCAGGAAAAGTTCACTTTTAATGAAGACCATTTGATTCATCAAATAAAGTTTTCTACCTCCTACACTTAATGAACTATTTTAAGTCTCCTTTTTTCTTAGACTCCCACCATTCCTGTTAATTCTAATACACCAGCATCCCTCATTATAACACCCCTGAGGGACCGTAGAAACAAGTGCATTCTCCGACAGGCATACAGTGAGGTCATGGGGAAAGTAAGGAAAATCGGTTATTTTCTCACTTCCCTGGGATGTGACCTAAGTGGTTTTTCCCTAAGTAACTCGGTCTTCTCTGAAGGGGCGTGTATATCTCATAACAGTCCTAGATAAAGTGGATCTTTTATGTAATAATGATATCCTGCTTTAGTCAGAAATGCCAGCACATTCCATGGGGAGGAATTTGAAACCTAGCAAAACCAAAAGTCTCTTGAAAGGGGGTGAGCCCCAACTGTGAGTCTCCAGTACTCGTTTTCCCTAGTGGCACATTTTAACACTCTACAAGATGTGGCCTGCACGAGATATGTGAACGTCTAGCAGTAAACCCAAAAGCTAACTCAGTATTCTCAGAGAACGTGTGTGTACTTCTGGGGTATTTTCCCCCCTCAAAAAAAATCGAAATCAGGATCGTGAAGGGGTATTATCATTCTTGTGTTCATTACTGCACTATTAACAATAGTGACCATGGAGTCGTGACCTGTTTATTGATGAATGAAAAGATCATGAAAAATTTGGTTATAAATACAATGAAACAGTATTAAACCGTCAAAAAGAAAAAACCTCTTCAATATGGAACAACATGGATAAGCCTTAAGGACATTGTGCTAAGTGAAATAAGCTGGTCACAGAAGGATGCATACTACATATTTCCACTTATGTGAGATATCTAAATTAGCCCAATTGGTGCTTATACACTCTTGGTGAGAGTGTAAGTTAGTGCAGCCTGGAGACGTAACAGCCTCATCTCTAGAAGGAAGCTGAACTTTCTCCTCTCAAATTTGTTGTGAGTTTGGAATAGGGCATCTACCGCCTCTTGGTGTTAACAAGGGTGTGTCAGCATTGATCTTTGCTGCTTAAATGCCATTGTGGTTGCTGACTTCTCTAAGACTATTAGAAAGCTCTTTCCCCAAGTTCTCTGATTAAAACTAATCCAAGTTTGATCAAATGTGAACAAAGTATAAAAGTCCCTCTGTGTCTGGAGAAAGACCGGAGTGGAGTACAAGAATAGATTGTGAAGTCAAGCACAAAGACGGTGGAGGGCTACAAGGCCAGATGTTCAAGATTTATCGCTCTGCTTATGGGTGACTTGGATTTGAGTGTGTGCGTGTGTGTTTATGTGTGTGTCTGTTTGAGTAAAGACTTGAGAGGGGAGAAAAAAGTTTCCAAGGTGATGCCTGCTGTATTTCTAGGGAAATAGTCTATCAAGGAGGGGGCCTGATGCCGAGAATGAACACCAGATTTCAAGTCAGAACCATGTGGTTCCAGGTCTGTCTCCACCAGGCACTGACTGGTGGACCTGCGTCAAGTGACTTCAGCTCTCCAAACCTTTCTCTTCTGGAGAGAAAAGGAAAGAACAACTGCCTCACAGGGTTATGACAAAGACAAACTGAGAGTGAATACACTGCAAAAAAAAGCAACGGGTAATGACGATTACACTCTAGCTAATAGACAGACTTTTCCTCTAACTGATGCAGCAAAAAGTAACACGTTTCCTATCCATTTTTCGAATGCAAACTAGAGTTTAAAAAGTGTCACATTTATATACAGCTTAAACTTTAAAAACATCTTTGGTCCTTGGTATAATTATTTTAGGTAACAAAAATGTTAGAAATTCAAAAAGAGTTCTTAGTGTTTTCTCTTGTAGGGTCACAAGTAGAATTACTCATGGTGATGAAATATGAAACTGTGGAATAGACCAGGCTCAAAATCTTTTCTAAGAGTTCCAGCCAGGGGCCTGTCTCTCGGGTGTACCCCAACT
Source organism: Tarsius wallacei (assembly GCA_963574415.1). Classification (NCBI taxonomy): domain Eukaryota; kingdom Metazoa; phylum Chordata; class Mammalia; order Primates; family Tarsiidae; genus Tarsius; species Tarsius wallacei. The sequence goes on along the minus strand of CAUYQG010112673.1, from coordinate 20,308 downwards.
TCTCATTGGCAGGTGCAGAGTAGAGAAAACAGCAAGTTTAGATCTGTACTTCCCCAACAGCTTTTTTTCTTGGGCGCTCAGTCCTCCACTGCAGATGCCTAGAGGAAGGTTTACAAGAGAACTGAGAAATTCTTTTCATGTCATGAGAAAGTTGTTTTTTTTGTGGTGGGGGTGGTGGGAGGACTTTATAGGCCAACATGAAATCCAAAAAAAAAAAAAAGGTATTTTTATGAAAGCTATCCATCAAATGTCAAGGATAATAATCAATTTTCTGTCACAATGAACTGATAAAAGCTTTCAGTAATAATGTCATGGGGGGAAAAATTTGTGTTGGAACTCGAAACGCACAGCCCTGATATCAAACGAATTCATAAAAGCTCAATGCTGCTGTAGCCCTCGGAGGCATGACAAAATACAATTTCTCATTCACGGGATATGGAATAATTCCTCTTTTTTTATTTTTACACTGGGAAAAGCAAAAGGAAATCTGAATTTCAAAAAAAAAAATTACACAATCCTGCTTTTGCAGGTGAACATTAGCGATCATTTTGGCCGTTGATATCAGAAACCGTTCTGGTGATTTCTCTCACATCATGCAAATGGCTGCATAATGCCTTCTCCTCTTGGAATGTACAATCAAATCAGCATTCTAATGCTACAAGCCGGTGATGAGCTTGGGAATAAATATGCAGGAGCGCATAAAAAAATCTAGGCAATCAAGAGGAACCGGCGTCCTCGCTCGGACTATAAATCTTTGTCTATTTCAATCGTAGGGCTGGCCGAATCAGTGTAAAATTCCAGCGGGGATGTCATCAATTTCTGTTAACCTCTCTATTCCTCTTTGTGTTGGCTCTGGGGTGATGGATTGGTTTTGTCACTTCTGCTCGGTTCACAGTATGTTAACATGGAAGGGTGCAGGCAGGTTATGAGGAAAGGTTATTGCTGTCCCAGCCTTGACCCTCATGGGGTCTCTTCTGTAGGATCATGGGTACCTTTCTGTCTGGGGAACATGGTGTCTCCTCCTGGTTCCAGGATGCACAGCTCAGAGCCCACATGTGGGCTGGCCTGGTTTTGAAGCAGTGGGTTTCCCTTTGGAAGTAGAAACCATTCTATCCATTCAGCTTTCAGGAATGGCTGGTGGTAGATTAAGACAATGGTAGGAAAGAGGAGTCTGAGCTCCAGACAGGATCCAGACCCTGAGTCACAGACTGACTCAGACTAAAGCTCTCTGTGCTTTACTTTCCAAGCCATACTGGACTTTTCCCAGCCTTCATGTCACAGTTCTCCACAACAGTTCTAATGGAGTGTTGAGGGTCTTCGTTTTACCTAGTGGCACATTTTAACACTCTACAAGACGTGGCCTGCACGAGATTTGTGAACATCTAGCAGTAAGCTCAAAAGCTAACTCAATATTCTCAGAGAACATGTATGTACTTCTGGGATATTTTTCAAAAAAAAAAATCGAAATCAAGATAGTGAAGGGGTATTATCATTCTTGCGTTCATTGCTGCACTATTAACAATAGTGACCATGGAGTCGTGACCTGTTTATTGATGATGAAGAGATCATGAAAAAGTTGGATTATACATACAATGAAATAGTATTAAGCCTTCAAAAAGAATAAAAAAACTCTTCAATATGGAACAACATGGATAAGCCTTAAGGACATTGTGCTAAGTGAAATTAGCCGGTCACAGAAGAATGAATACGACATGCTTCCACTTATGTGAGATATCTAAATTAGCCCAATTGGTGCTTATACACTCTTGGTGAGAGTGTAATTTAGTGCAACCTCTATGGAAATCAGTATGGAGATTTCTCAAAGAACTAAAAGAAGATCTGCCATTTGATCCGGCAATCCCACTACTAGGTATCTACAAAGGAACAGAGGCCATTATACAAAAAAGACACCTGCACCTGCATGACCATCACAGCACAATTCACAATTGCAAAAATGTGGAATCAACCTAATGCCCATCAACTGATCGGTGGATAATGAAAATATGGTATAGTTACACTATGGCATACTACTCAGCTATCAAAAAGAATGAAATAAGGTGTTTTGCAGAAACCTGGATGGAATTGGGGAACATCTTCATAAGCAAACTAACTTGGGAACAGAAAACCAGACACTGCATGTTCTCGTGCAGTGTTTAGTGGCAGTTAAATTAAGGATACGCAGAGACATAGAAAATGCTATAATGAACACTAGAGACCCAGAAAAGGAAGATGGGGAAAGCGTGGAGAGACAAAAAGTCACCTATTGGATGCACTGTGCACAGGTAGGGGTGGTGGGCACCAGACTTCTTCACCACGATGCAATCCGTATATGTAATCAAAAACTATTTGTATCACTTAAAGTTATTGAAATAAAGAAAAAATAAAATAAATAAAAAGGAGAAAAAAATTAAAAACAGTCCAATTAATAGACTGAACGAGTGGAATGGTAGTTACAGGAGCCGGGGGAAGGGGGAAATGGAGAGCTGTCAATCAACTTTCAGTGAAAAATGTGCTTTACGATGTCATGCCTGTAGTTAACGATACCATATTGCACACAAAACTCTTAAGAGGATGGATCTTGTGTTAAGTGCTCCTGCCATAATAAAAGGAAACAACATTTTAAGAAATAAAAATAAATAGAAACAAAAGCGGTCACAGGATGGATTATTTTTGTTGCTGTTGTTTTTAACACGTAGCTTATGCAATGTGTTTTCCAGTATAGTAGCAACCAGCCATATGCAGCTATTTAACTTTTAAATTCACTAAAATTAAATAAAATTTTAAAATTCAGTTATTTAGTCTCACTAGCCAAATTTCAAATGCTTAATAGTTATCTGTGACTCGTGGCGGCTGCATTGGACAGCATAGACATGGAACATTCTCATCATCATAGAAAATTCTATAGGATAGAGTGGGCTTCGATTGCATTCATCTAAATGAGTTTATGCTTTTCAAAGTAGTCACCAAGGGAAGCTAGATTCTTATTTCAATAAGGTTGCTACTGTTGAAACATGGGGGCTTAGTTATGCAGCTATTAATCAAAGATGAGGCATACTCATAAGGTAATGGCTTGCTTGGAAATTGACTAAAGGAATTCCAAAGAAGTTTCAAGCTTGTCTTGAGTGATGGCAAAGTTATTGAAACAAGGATGATAGAAAGAGCCTATGGGCCCTTGCTTCAGACTCATCGGGATTCCAGATACAAATCTGACACCTCCCTGTGTCTCAACTTTCTCGCACACAATATAAGAAATAATATCTACTTCCTAAGTTCTTTTTTAATTAAGTTTAAATTAGATGACATTGTAAAGATGTCTAGGATGGTGCATCATACAGAGCAGGAGCTTAAAACATATTTGTTCACATGGCCTTAAAATTCTGCAGGCATAACAGGATCTTCAGAAAGGTTTATGAGTTAGCTGGGCATGTGCTTGTAGTCTCAGCTTCTTGGGGGGCTGAGGTGAACGATCACTTGGACCCAAGATGCGGAGGCTGCAGAGAGCTATGATGATGCCATTGCACCACAGCTTGGGTGACAGAGTGAGACCCTGTCTTAAAATATGAAAAAAAAAAAGAATTATAAAAAAAAATTTTGAAACACCATACAGTAAAAATTATACGCAAAGTGACATTTTGTAATCACTAGAACATGAAGCACATACTAACCACCTTGGAATAGTTTGTCAGTTTTCATTTTGGGGTGAGCCAGGGCTGGTGAGTATCTCCTGGTTCACATTCAGGTCCCATCTGCTGACTGCCTAAGTCTTTCCGGGCTTCTAGGATCTCTGTCTGCAAGTTTACCTCTCTCTCCATGAAAGGGCAAATCAGCCATAACTATCAACATAGATCAGGGGCAGGGGTGCCATCAGGGGTCATTCCCCAAGCCTGGGTTCCTACGTAAGCACATTGCTCAGATTGTCCATCTCTCTATTTCCTGATAACTTTCACTTCCAATCAGAACTGGGTCTGTATGCCAAGGGTGTCCATCCAAGCTAAGTCTTCCGCCTTTATTCAGCTTTGACTGAATAAACTCCAAGCACAGAGATCAGCCTTGACCCTGGTCTTTGTGCTTGGAGTTTGTTCAATGGCTCCATAAACATTTCTTATATCTACTACCAAAGGGCCAAGATGTTACTCTGGGCCCTAGAATACGGCTGAGGTGACGGTATCCTGCCAAGGCTGGAAACGCAGCAACCTACCATGTTTCACCCTGTCAGAACATTTCCACCTCGGGATGTTATGTTCAGGTTGTTTGATTCTCAAGCCCATAGATCTTTGTCTTACACGTGGTAAGTGCTCCATAAATATCTAATAAATGGTAAGTAAATGTGGATGAATGTTTCACGTTAACATTATTACACAACACAAGATATTACCAATGTCAAGGAGGTTAGTGTGCTTAACAAAATAGCAGCATTATTTTACAGCTCTGTTTAGCACTCATCAATTAATTAATTTATCAATTGGTTAACCCATTTGGTGGAATTTTACCTTGTTTAAGATTTAAGGCCAGTAGAAGTATATGTAAAATAAACGTGATTAAAATAAAGTAAATGGAACAGAAGGAAGGGAAAATCATGCCAGTATTAACTCACACTAGATCTAATACACAAATAATCAAAGATTTTTTTATAAGTCAATTTAAATTGTATTGAATTGCACTCTGGGCCTATGTGTTTTGCTATAGTATGTTTCTAAACTTCAAAACCTACTTAGTCTTCAAACCAGACAATGCACAGAGAAGTCAAGCTACTTGCTCAAGGTTACTCAGTGAACACAAGATTCTGGATACTAAGGGTCTCCCACCTGAGGCTACCACTATAAAATCCATTTAGATAACAATTAAAATTTAGAAAAATGACCAAATAGCCAAAGCTGGTGATTTTTATGATTTAGACAAATGGTCATGTTTAGAGATGGATATAAGTACCTTAAATAAAAAGCTGTAACATCAAACCTTTTGCTGAAATCCATAGTCTGTCACTCCAAGCAACATGGAGAGCCTTTGATCTGCCCTGGGAAAATGATAAACTACAGTTTAAAAACACCACCACCACTTTCTAGGGAAGCACTATGGTGTATGGGGGAAGCCCAGAGCCACTGAACCAGACCAACGGCAGGGGAATCTCTGCTCTACCACTGACAAGCTCCATGACCTTGAGCAAGCCATTCTTAGCCACTACGGTCTTGGCTCCCTCACTGAGAAAATGGGGATCTTGGTACCTACCTCACAGAACGATTGTGGAAGCTAAATCTGATGATCTGTGTAAAGCACTTAACACAGTGCTTACTAGGACTCAAGCAATGGCACCTATTCATATTTTCATGGTAACTGGCGCTTTCTCCATGCATTCCAACACTCTTCTACATGCTGATTTCACTTGGTCCTGGCCTGCTTAAGTCAAACATGATACCAAGATTACAATATCCATTTTGTGGATGCGGAAACCGTGTTTCACAGAGACGATATCCCTACCCACCACCACTGCACAGCCAGGAAGCTAACACAGCCCAGCTTGTTTCAAGTCTACAGCATTTAGAAAAGAGTTGGTTTAGAAAATTTAGGCCTGAAAGGGAAATTTTAACTCGTACATTGAAGTAAAAGATGAACATTGCTATGGAGACTAAATTAAGAAAATAGTCTGGGCACAACTCCACTTTGAGTAATATATATGTACACACACACACACACACACACACACACACACACACACACACACATCCCGGGTTGGATAACTACTTTTACGAATCTAGAATAAGTTGACTTTGGGATGGTTGTGGTGGGAGGGTATGAGACAGACCAGGTAATAGACAAAGACATGTCCATCCAAGTACCTGCTATATTGTAAGTTCTATAAGCACAAGGACAGACCAGTTGCATTTGCTATTTCAAAAAACACCCAGTAGAATGCTGGTTAGGCCACAGGCTTTTGTAAAGTGAATGGAAGGATTTGTAAAATACTGGATGAAGAAATGCATTGTCAGCAGGCAAATCACTCCAACTCACTCAATGGTTCTCAATAGAATCACGAAGGAGCTGGGCTCAGTGGCTCAGCCTGTAATCCTGCGCCTTGGGAAGCTGAGGTGAGTGGATTGCCTGAGCCCGTGGGCTCGAGACCCGCCTGGGCAACTTGGTGAGACCTCATCTCTACAATAATTCAAAAAATTAGCCGGGCGTGGTAGCGCGTTCCTGTAGTTCCAGCTACTTGGAAGGCTGAGCGGAATGATCACCGGGGCCCAGCAGGTCAAGGCTGCAGTGGCCAGGAGCAGTCACTGCGCTCCAGTCTGGGCGACAGAGTGAGACTCCAACTCAAAAAAAAAAAAAGAATCGCGATGGGACCACTGGGAGAGTCCTTTACAGACTTCGATACATGAACCCCATCAGCCCAATAGAATCAGAATCTCTGGGCATGGGGCTTAACCAGAACTATTTTATGAGTTCCCCAAGTGAGTCTCATGTCTGACAAAGATTGAGTGCCTTTGATCAGATACCACCCTACAATTTTTCAGGTGGAAAAATAAGGACGAGCAGAAAGGATTTGCCCAAGGACAAAGTACAAATAGATGGTACTGTTGAAGCAGGGAACTTTTGGTGTGTGTGTGTGTGTGTGTGTGTGTGTGTGTGTGTCTATGATTTCTTCTGCTGTTGTTTCTTTACACGTGTCATGCGCATGTAATTTTTTTTTGCTGCTGGGCGTCATTTCCATTTGTGTACTTCTCCTTCCCCTGCAAAGTTTTCTTCCAGGGTTTTTCTTTTTAAGAAGCCTCCACTGACTTCTTAAACCCACAAGCTGAGTGACCATCCTCCACGCTGTGCTCCAGTGGTCCTCTGGGTTGGCCAGACCACGTGGGTCACGATGCATCGCACTCATGAATTCCCACTCCTGCATCCTCTATGATATGATGGACTCATCAAGGGCAGGAGGGATGCCTCCTTGAGCTACTTGTCACCAGGACTTGACACATAGGTTTAATTAATAGATAATGAATGAATGTTGGCCAGTTACATGTAGAAAAGTGATTTGTATATGCGTATACATATTTGTGTGAGTGTATACTATTTATGCAAAACCTAGCTAAAAAAATACATTTTGAATGCACATAAGATTCCATATAAATGAGATAATTTAATTTAATTTGACAGAATCTATTGAGTGCCTATTATTTCTAAAGCAATTTGCAAAAACAGGAGATTAATGATGACTAGGACACAGTCTCTGACCTTACCAGAGCTCACAGGTTAATATTCAGGCTTACTATTAATAATTATAACGCAGAGTATTCTTTTTTTTTTTTTTTAATCTGAGTTTCACTCTGTTGTCTAGGCTGGAGTAGAGTGGCATGCTCATGTCTATTGCAGTCTGGGTTCAGGCGGTCCTTCCACCTCAGCCTTTCAAGTAGCTGGAACCACAGGCACACACCACCACACGCAGCTAATTTTCTGATTTATTGTAGAGACATGGTCTTGCCAAGTTGCCCAGGCTGGTCTCAAACCTCAGGGGTCAGGCAATCCTCTTGCCTCTGCCTCCCAAAGTGCTTTCTTGAAAGTGTATTAATGGTGGTGATGGAGAAGCAAGCAAAGCTCCAGGGAAGAAAAAACGAACTGAAAACACTTGGTGAAATAGACATGAATCCAGTGGGTCCTAAACTTCCTTTGGAGTGGCCTTTATAGGTCTCTTTCAGACCTTGACAAAAGCTACAGATACTCTTTCCAGAAAATGTGCACATGCCCTGCCACTGGCAGATCTACTGAGGATTGTTCATGAACCCTTTGGTCACCCACATACACTGAATAAGATGGTTAGACCTCGTCACTACCTCAGCGTGGGTCAGTATCACTCAGCCTTGAGCTTTGAGTTTTATCTGCCATGTACTGACCTGGGGTTCTCATTCAATGCAAGTTAGCAACTTAGACTCTGAATATGTTTCTAAGCTCCTCCTCCTCCTCCACCTCTGGCTCTTCCTTCTTTTTCTTTTTCTCACTCTGTTGTCCAGGTTGAAGCACAGTGGCAGAATCATGGCTCGTCATAGCCTTGACCTCCATCTCCTGGGCTCAGGCGATCCTTCTGCCTTAGCCTCCTGAGTAGCTGGGACAACAGGTGAGCACCACCATGTCCAGATTATTTTTAAAATTATTGTTATTATTATTGTAGAGGTGAGGTTTTGCTATGTTGTCTAGGCTGGTCTCAAACGCCTGGGTTGAAGCAATCCTCCTGTATCAGCTTCCCAAAGTTCTGGGATTACAGGCGTGAGTCATCATGCCCAGCCTATTTCTAGGCTTCTTACCTCTATCTTTCAAGGGCAGAGGAGATCAAGAAGGAGGTTCGTTCACTCCAGCGATACCAGAAAGCACACACCCAACTGAGCTTGCCCTTTATGTGGCTTTGGCTCAAAATATGATCTAGAGAAGCAAACTCCAGAATATCTCTGGTCAGCTCAGAATTCTGCCACTTCACTGAAAGAAACAAAGTCCCATTTTGACAATGGGTAGGACCATGTCTTGACCTGGGCTCAACAAGTAAGTAGATTCTTCACTGTGCCGAAACATGGACTCCATTTCTCTTGCAACGTCTTTCACCATCTCCTTGGGTGAAACAATTCATGGGAAATTTCTGTTAACTACTTTATCCCTAATATTATTTAATGCAATTGTTTTCAAACTTTGGGATGTCACTTTATACTCTTAAAAATTATTGAGGACCCAGAGAACTTTTCTCGCATGGGCTGTATCTATTAAAACTTACTGTATTAGAAATTAAGGCAGATGTTTAGTATTCCTGATTATTAATTCATTTAAAAATAACAATAACAAATTCATTACTTGATAATGAAAATAATATGCTCATAATAAAAATAATAAACACTAATTTTTAAAGATCTCCCCAAATCACTGAGAAGAATGCATTGTTTTACATTTCTGCAAATCTCTTGGATATTGAATTTAACAGAAGACAGCTGGATTGTCATGTCTGCTTAAGTATTCAATCTGTCGTTGATAGGCTTTTTTAATTGAGGTGTATGAAGAAAATTCAGCCTCACATAATTGTGTAGTTGGAAATGGGAGGAGTATTATTACAGCTTTTCCAGATACTTTGAGTATTCTTTGATACTACACCAAAACTCAACAAGTGGTAGTTTCTTAAAGGTTAGTTGTGATATGAAGTCTGAACCCATACTAATAAACTTTTTGTGCTTTGTTATACCAAAACTCTATTGATCTGTCTTGGACTGTCACTGCAATTAATGATGGACTCATATTTTGTTTTGTACTATCATTTGTTAATCATTTGAAAAATGCAACACTGGTTCACTGAGTTGTAAAGATCTTCCAAATGCTGACATGCTTCTTCATGCATTACCAGAAATTACCTTCCTTAATATCACCACTGATCTCATCAGAAAAGTCTTTAAGTATTAGGAAGCAATCAAGATCATGACAGCAGATACAAGTTTTTCAAATTCTAATTTCTACTAGAAAGCTCTCATTTTATTATTGACAACAAATACAGTCAATTGTATTTGGGACTTTTGGAATCTGCAGGTGAGCACTGGAAATGTCTAAGTATTCTCATTAAGAGGCATGTTCTTTTTGACTGATGAGACCCAGTATGCAGCAGAAAGACTTTAGGCATTCTTCCTATTTTCTCAATCAGAATACCACAAAGACTTTGTGCTAAGAAGAATAATGGCCTCCAAAGATATCCACATTCTAATTACCAGGATCTATGAATGTTACCATAGATGGTAGAAGGGAATTTTCAGAGATGTGATAATTAAGGACCTTGAGATGAGAAGATGACCCTGGACGATCTGGTAGACCTAGTCTTATCTTATGGTGTTAGTCTTATAAATGGAGAATTTTTTAATGGCTGTATACAGAGAAGAAAGGAAGATATGACTATGGAAGAAAGACTCAAAGAGATGCATTGGTGCAGACTTTGAAGATGAGAGAAGGAGTCAACAAACCAAAGAATGAAGGAAATGCTAAGGCTAAGAAAAGCCAACAGATGGATTCTCTCCTAGACCAGCCAAGCTGGAGGTAGTCTGATTGACACCTTGACTCATATCATGAGATAACCCGCATCAGATTTCTGACCTACAGAAATGTGAGGTCAACAAGTCTGTGTTGTTTTAATGCACTGTGACCATTTGCATGGCAGTGGTAGAAAACACAGACAGACCTGTATTCCTGGGTCAAGATAAAATAACTTTAGTAATTCTACTGTTTTATTAAAGTTGTTCTTAAGTTAACCTGACAGTGGAGACAATAACTACCAATACAGTTTGGGGTCACTACTTTGACCAGGGCTACAACTCCAGCAATTTTGCCCACCAGAAATTTGTATAATTGGTGCAAATGCCAAACTCTAAACAAGGCAAATAACATGTTGATGTGATTATGAAAAAGAGTTTTGATCTCAGAGATTCCTTGAAAATGCCTCAATGACCTCAGGGTCTGTGAAACATATTTTAGAATCACTGATTTAAGTTGTACAATCATTTTTCAAAGCAATGAAAAATTTCTCCCTGCCCCCAACCCCTGCTACATTTAATTTGACTCAAGAATTAAACTCAACAGTTATAGGTATCAACCAGTTAAGGTGAGATAAAAATTTGGAGATCTTACATTTTATTCTTTGAAAATTCCTTCCATGATATTTAGATAAATGCCTTTACATTGCTAGAAAATTTTCAATTCTACTTTGGTTTTAACACATCAATAACCTTCTGCACATAAGCATTTTCAGTGATTTAATACTGCTTTCTTTGTATCTAGTATAGCCCAGCATTTATCGATTTAAGTAAAATGAAGACATAAATACCTACACACATTCTTCTATTTTAATACATATTTCTATCCATTTCAATCAGGTTATTCATTTACTTTCTTTCTCAGATGATAAAAATGTTGAAATCGATGAAGTTTTCACACGTGGGAAAACTTTTTTAGGGAGCAAATTCAAACCATCCAAACTGGAATACTTGTAGCTAAAAATGCATGCTGTGGGCTTTCAGAACCTGAAGGTATGCATTTAAAATGTTTTAAGTATTCTTATTAAGAGACATGTTCCTTTTGATTGATTGATTTTCAAAAAAAGAAATCTGCCAGTGAACTAATTCAGCAATAGCTGAAAGCTAACAGCAATAAAAATTTTTTGACTGAGAACATCAAAATCCTCTCTGGGAAAAGATTCTGGAGGGCACACAGCAACCTACCAACACAGCACTATGGTATTGAACTAGACACAACAAATATATTCTTTATTTCAGATTTCCAAAGAAAAGATTGAATGATTTAGCTGAAGGAAAAAAAAACAGCATTTAGTTTGAGATCACACTTAGAAATGTGTAACCTTGATTGGAATACTGAATCTCTCTAACTGTGGTTCCTTTATAATCATATAACTTTTATTCATAATCTGATGTTTCCTATAGTGGATGGAGCAGGAACACTGGTGAGACTTTTGTTTCCTAAAGGCTCCTAGGAAGGTGTGAGTATGCCAGTATCAAGACCGAGGCAGAGAAAGAGAGAAAGTACTGACTTACTCTTCACAATGGAGAGTAGGCCACTTAGAATCTCCAAGAAGATCAAAGAAGACAGCAATAATCAAAGCTGAGCAATGTGGAGGAAGGGTAGGGAAGAAGGAACCTTTTGATGATGTAGCAGAGAGAGGAGGATTTTGGCAAATAGACATGTTTGATGGGATGATTTTTAAAAGTTTATTATTGGGTATGAAAGCTTCAGCAAAATCTACAGTTCTCATTAATGCCTTTGGTGCAATGGATTTATTCTGGGGAACAAGAATAGATTTTTGAATTCTGCTTCAAAATTGGCATGCACAACCAAGAATAGCTGAGCTCTGGATGGCATGTAAAATCAGCTACAAGCAACCTATGTGAAACACCTGCCAAGTTGGGCACATGATATATATTTTGTGACTTGAGATCAATAAAGTTTATTTGAACAAAATGTAGAAACTGCAGTTTTTGAGGATAGAGGCAATAGGTGGGACCAGAAGTAGCCTGGCTCTGTGCTTAGCTGTGACTAGGACCAAGAATAGGTTTTCCCCAGCAAGTCAGAGTTCCATCATGATTAAGTCCTTCACCCTACCAGCAAGGGGGATGTGGGAAAGAACATTTTTCTTTCCATTTTTCTCATGTATGAGTTAAGAAAGAATAATGATTCAAATAGAGATTGTCATTGAATTTAACAGTTTAGAGGACCGAGTGATTCTTGAAGGTGAAGACCATTACTTGTGTTGATTATCCAACAGCCCTATCCAGAAACATTGCAATCCTTTTCTCTTGCAGCAATTCTGTTTTACAGATGAGGAAAACAGGAACCCAAGATTAAGCAATTTGCTTAAGATCTTAGTAAGATCTTAGCTTCTAGTAAATATTTCTCGAATCCCTAACATGTGACCCTGTCACCAAAGCCATCCTGTCTGGAAGAACCAATGTACAATGCGGGTGGTGGAAGGGTCTGTTCAGATCACCTGGCCTTTCTGCTCCTTCCCAAGGTGGGAAGAAACCCCTACCCTTCCTTCGATGCCATTATTCCCAAGAGACCTTCCATCCTCTGTCCAAAGAATGAGGTCATGGTGTACCAGGAATCGTATTAAATTTGGATGTTCAGGCCCAAGTCCTGATTTTTATAGAATGGTGGGATAATGCTGAGTGGCAGGGACTTTCTGGCTCTTCACCAAACTCCTTTCATCTTCTTTCCCTGTAACAGCTGTACTCCATTCCCCAACCTTCCTTATGGCAAGAGGGACTGCATGACTGAGTTTTGGCCAATGCAGTGTGAGCTGAAGAGTGTCACTTTCAGGACTGGGCCTTATGATCCCTTCCATGCAATACTCTTGCCCTAGAGCAACCTTGGAAATCACACGTTAAACCCTGAATCCCTGAGTGACTGCATGGAGCAGTTTTCTCTCTCACATTGGCAAATTGTTGTCTGGACTTTGTGTGAGAGAGCTAATTTATCTTGTGTCAAACCACTGAGATTTGGGTGAAAGGGCATGTGTTATAATAACTAATATTATCTTAATAAAATTTAGAATATCTGCTTGAAGGGTTATATAATCCAGCCACTCTTGACAATAGCTACTATTTACTGTCCATTCACTGAGAACTGGGATTATGCTGAGAGCTGAATATAGGTTATTCAACTTAGGTTTTACCAAAACACTAGGAAGTGGATAAACATCTTCTTTATTTACAAATGAAAAAACTCAGTCTCACATTGTTGACGCGAATTGCCTGGGTCACACAGCGGCTAGATGGTAGAATATGAGTTAGGAGCTGAGCCTTTCTGAGAAAGCTCATCCTCTGTTATACTGAGATGCTGCCCTGCCTTCTCTACTAGAATCACTCTTCTCCTTCCTTTGTGTTTGCGCAGAGCCTAGGAGTCATTTGTTTCCACTTAGGGATGTTTACAAATTAAGTTGAGATCAAGTATTTATTTATTATCATAAACTTACCGTGGCCACTGCGTGGCAAGATTTGTGCTGACTCTCTGAGGAACGTGTGGAGAAGCAGTTATGGTATCTGCTCTCACAGTGTATGTCAGGGTGGCAACTATGACCCAGATCAGTGAGAAAATGAAAGCTGAAGCATCCTGCCATGTGATATGGGCTATGGACATAGTACATTAAGGGTGTCACCGTGTCTATGGGTCTCTTCTGAAGGAGGGTGCCTGGTTACCAATAGCTCACAGCTGGCTAGCTCAAATCAGAGAAGAGATCACCATAGGAGGCTGGCAGAGTAGAAACATGCAGGAGCAGGAGGGTGGTGCCTCAAGGAAAGAACAGCCCCACTCTGGGTGTGTCTAGACCCCTCATTCCTCAAGTCCTAGTTTGTATCATTCTGTTCAGGCATTTTGTCATCCCAGACCCCCTTCTAAGCCCGCCTTCCATAGCATTTGTCTGTTGCAAAACAGCTATCAGAGAACATGTCACTGAAGCCTCAACTCTGGAGGTGATTTTTGAAGCATTTGCGTTGGTAGAAATGAATAAAAGGGAATTTTATTAGAAAAGACAGCCAAAAAAATTAGGGTTGGTTCTGAGAACTACGGGATTTTTCAATTTAGCTCTATTCCATGTGGAATATAATTAAGTCCTGAAGGTCTGTATTTATCTGGATACACTGGTGTGCCATTCTACCAGTTAAATATTTATACGCTTGGTGAAAAATAGCTTCTGAGTGTATTCCTCTTCCATATTTCAGGAGCCTTGGACTGTCTCCAAGGCTTTCATAGACCACACCTCTTCCCATGACCAAGCTACTAATGGCACAGGAAATTTAAGTCCCCACTTCCACACTAAGGACAGAGGCTAGCTAACCAGGCTGGCCAGACCCTATTGATGACATACTGTTCCGTTCCATGCAAGATATGTTTCATGCAAGGCAGGTGACATGGTAATTTGTATTGTTAGTATGGTCATAATTGTAACATTCTTAAGTGTAGATTGCAGCATGAGGACCTAGAATATGGAAGTTGTGAGTTCTTGTCATTGAAAGGAAGGCAGCAGATGGAGAATTGGTCTCAACTTCGATGGAGAAAACAACCCAGCCCACATATTTATTGAATAGAGTGCTCTCGTGAGAGACTATGTTACGTGTAACACGCATTGGAAAACTGTCTTCTTTGGGGGCAGTCAGTTCAATCAATGTGTTGGAAATCATAGAGTTTACGTCCCATGAAGGGTCCTTGATTTCCTTCTCCTCCTTCTCCTTTGTGGCTTTGAATCCCTTGTTTGGACCCTGGTGCTCCTTGTGGATTTCAACTAGTGGAGACTCTCCCATCTTCAGTTGTTTGCCTACCTCCCATTGCCATATCCTTTTGTCCTTTTGAGATTCTGTATTTGCCCAACTCCTACCCAGAGCATAATGTAACCCTGAGGGGATCTGAGAAAAACTCTCTAGTGAGTTTGGTATCCATTGTCCCTGTTCAGGAAGTATCCATCTCAATGGGACCAGCAGGGATGTACACATATACACTTAGCCAACAATATGAAGGGGAATGCCCCAAAACTCAGAATTTATTCAGAAAAAATTGTATATTCTTGTATGTCTAAAAATAAGACACCTTCAAAGTACTCTCCCTTTGATGCAATACACCTATCAAGACTTTTTTTCCACTGCTCAAAAATCTGTTTTCAGATTTGTCAATTTTGATGTCTTTTAGTGCTTCTGCCATTTTTTTTAACCACTTCCACATTGACAAAACTTTTCCCTTTGAGGACTTTTTTCATCCAGGGAAACAAAAAAAAGTTTGTCAGGGTGACATCCGGTGAATAGGGAGGGTGGCACATGAAGGTTTTGACGTTTTTGGTCAAAAACTGCGGAACACTCAGCGCTGTGTGGGCAGATGCGTTGTCATGGTGGAAGAACCAGTTACATGTTTGCCCCAAATCGAGACGTTTCTTCTACAAGGCAGCCTCTCACAACGCTAGCTGGTACACTGATGCTGACGGGTTCTTAGAACACTTACCTAGTAGGGGAAACCTGTACTGCAAGGGGCCTGCCTTCCAAAAGATAATTCTGGCTTTTGGGGTTCTCGCTTTTAAGTGATACATATAGGGAGATATTCTTAGGAATTGGGCACTTCAGGGCATGCTTATGAGAGAAGGGGAGATATAGACTTGGCTTTAATTTTAGTCCAGTGTTAAAGACTCATTTTTAAGGGTTCAGTTGGATGTTTGAGGACAGACATTTTCTAAATCAGTCTGTGCATTGAACTCAGGTGACCTCCTTCATGACGCGTGGATGACATCCTCTAAAATAGAGCTGTGTGCACTCCTGGCCAGTGGGAAATTTGGAGCTATGTAGGTATAGCTCTTGCCTTGGTCTTCACGTCTTATTTCCTTCCACTCGAACCCTTGAGTTTATCTTCCGTATTTCACCTCTTATACTTGACTATGGAATTGACCTTCCTCAGCCTTGAACACTGCCACTTTCTTCGGTGAATCCTTGCCTTCCCCCAATTTTCCCCCCATTCCTCCCTGCCTTTGAAAACACAATTACCTGCCCTAGGTGCGGGGATCTCAGTCCTCATTTCAGCCCACCTGGGTCACAGAGAGAGAGAGAACAAGAGGAGACCGTGTGGAAGAGGTAAGCTTGGCCACTGATCACAGGGCCTGCTTTGTCTGATGCTATGCCCCCCTGTTTCTAGAACAATACCTCGCAGAACCACAGCATAGAATATGGAATAAATAAGTGGAAGAAAGTGCATGGGGAGAGAACACGCTTAGGAGGAGCTGAAACAAAAGAAAAGTTCGTGAGTAGGCGCTCGGTACAGTCCTAAGTTTGACAACTTGGTAACAGCGTGAAAACAAATTAAGCCAAAGAAATACCTCCCCTGAGATGCTTCATTACTTTCCCCATCTAGGTGTGGATGCCATTAAGGCAAATTATTGCCTCTCAAATATTTTTAGTTCGATGCCCATTTCCGTCTGCATTTGCCTTAGAGGTACATGTTTTCAACTAAGTAATAGGACATACAAATTAAATGCAATTTCAAATTTAAACCTGTACAAGTGTCACTTACCGAGTCCCCCTGATAGTCCCAGGGGGCTGCCCATAGCACTGTTGGAAAGTATATTACTGTACTTGGTTCCCATTATTTAGTCCAAGAGATTCTTATTAAAATAAAAGCCAGCAATAAGGTTAATATTTTATATACCGCACAACCACAGCGCGTGTTTGGGCTCTAACAAATAGATTTATTTCTCACATCCCTCTTCTCATTTATGTGATTTTTTATTTTATAATGCACCTACTGACATATACGTATAAACACCAACCTAGGACATTTTAAGATTAATAAATAGCATGTACTGTAAGCATTTAAAAAATTGAAAGCGGTTATAGAAACAGGTTGGCATGTTCAGAATTCAGAATTCTGGCTGAGCCCTGAACACCAAGCAGCCAGTTCTTGGGTCTGAAAGTCAATTGTGGCAAGGTGGACATTCACAGGAGATACCCGTCAGCTGACTCTGGTACTTGTGGCTTTATTTTCTGTTGACTTGCTTTTCCTTAATCCTGGCCAGCTGAGAGTCTGACTGAACCCTCACACTCTGGTTCTGGCTATTATAGACTCTTGGTTCACCCATATTACTTAGCACAGCCAGGACTGAACTGACTTGGTCACTAGATCATGAGCTCCTTCATGGGAGAAAATGTGTCAATTTGTCTCTACTTTTCCAGAGTTCATGGAGTGCCTGGTGCAGAGTAGGTGCTGAGTCAATGAGGTATTGTTGAGATCAACTTGGATTTAGTCCTTTTGCTGACCTGGACTCCGGCTTTTTCCATCAACTGATTTTACTTTTCCCCCTCTTCCCATCATGCAACGGCTCACCTCACAGCTCATGGATTCTCTTTTGACATTATCTGTGCTCACTGTCGAATATCTACTTCTGTTTCTCTGGTGTCTGTCTGCTAAATGAACCCTGCTTTTAACCTTTTTTCAAACAAATATAGCACAAAGACTGAGCCTTTAGAAAGCAGAGATTTGAATGATCCGCAGACACAATAAGTTGCTTTAGATAGGTCAGTTAACCCTTTCAATCTGTTTACTTATCTGGAAAATGAGAGCACTGTGTTCATTCATAGAGCCTGTCTCTTTCGGGCCCTTGATTCTGTTTTTCTGATTCCATAAGAATTAGTTTATATCCTGTTATGCAAACAAAATTAAAACAGCAATCTTTATGAAGTTCCTATCTGACACTTATGGTTCTACAGTGCAATCTTTCCGTACAATATTTGGATAGAGACCTTTAAGTTTGTGAAATGATTTCCTTGAAAAGGACCTGTTTTCCAACTAGGGAAGACATGCCACAGTTTTGGAAGGCAAAGCAAGTACTCACTGAACCAGAAGGCTCAGAAAATGTTTACAGAGAGACCGAGAAACCACTGAGTTCCAGGTTTAGCAGGCAATGTAGCAAAAACAAAATGATTGAAAAAGGAAACAAAAAAAAGCAACCCATTCATTCATTCATTCATTTATTCACAAATGTTTATTGAAGATCCACTGTGTGCTACAGATGTCCGTGCCATCAAACTCAGTCAGAACACTTGGAAGGCAGAGAAGAAAAAAGATGAGGTGCAAGGCTGCCACCAGCCTTGGAGTGAGCATGTGTGTGGAGGGGTGTTCTTTAAATGTGTCACCTCTATGTAAACAACGCCCTATATACTTTTAAAGATGGCAGACACATGATGAGATACTTTGTTTTGCTAATTTCATATTAATAGCACACACATTTTCCATGTTGTAGCAGTTTCAGCAATAATCATTTTACTTATCAGAATTTAATTATTCTTTGCAGTAATGGGGTTGGTGGAATTCTACTAATTTAATTCTTTTTTTTTTGAGTTGGAATCTTACTCTGTCACCCAGGCTGGAATGCAGTAGCATGCTGACAGCCACCGCAGCCTTGACCTACTGGACTCAGGCGGTCCTTTTGCCTCAGCCTTCCAAATACCTGGAACTACAGGCACACGCCACTATGCCTGGCTAATTTTTTGATTTTTATTCTAGAGATGAGGTCTCACAGAGTTGCTCAGGCTGGTCTCGGACCCGTGGGCTCAGGCAATTCTCTCATCTTGGCCTCCCAAAGTGCTGGGATTATAGGCGTGATCCACTGTGCCTGGCTAATTTAAATTTTATTAAAGCATCACATGGAGTGTACTGACCTTTGTGGAAAGAGAACCTGGGTGAAGTGTGTGGTACCCAGCGAGGCACACAGCCTATCAGTGTGTGAGCTGAAGAGATGGCGGGGGGCATGTCCCAACAGGAGAGTGAGGGAAAAAGCAGGGTTTCTGGGTCCCAAAATCATGAGTTTGAGCCCAGTCATAAGGGAGTTCACAAGAAAAGGGATCAGAAAAGACATATCACTAGAAGTCTTAAGAAGCCTCTTGAGACTTGACATTGAACCTTCAGTCCTCATGACTGATTGAGGGCCTGCTGGTCAAGCTGGCTGTATTGTCTTGTGGGTTTCTTTCCATATGAAAGAGCTGAGGATCAGCAGGTGAATGCCCAGAAAACACTGATGATCTGGCTCGAGCTTTCAGCTCCGAAAGAACAAGTTTCTTGCCTCCAGGAAGAGTAGCATCACGGGATGGTTAAGGGGAGGGCAAGAATAAGGGTACTTAAGATCCACTTTAATTTCCAAGAAAATCTGGAATCGTGTCTTTTTTAACCTGCTTTTGCAGCTGGCTGGGGGCCTTGGTGATGTCAATGGGGTCTTCCAGCCCCAAACACAAAGCACAATCCATGTTCCAAGGTTGGTGCATGAGTTTCTGACTGATGTCCTGTGAGGAATTCCCTTTTGCACTCTTGCTTGATAAATGACACATGTTGACCTCTGCAGCTCATTGGACAGTCTTGGAGGCGCAGATGATTGAAAAAAGTAGAAATGAGAAGCACAACCTCACCTTCCTACACTTCAAATAAAACAGGTCCACTGTAGGAAGATAGTCATGTGCCTAAAATGATGAAATATGGCAAAGAATTGCTAGATACAAAGGGGTCTATTTAAGATCTATGTACCATATGATCCATCAATCCTACCTCTAGATATTTATGTAACAGAAATCCAAGAGACACCAGCACTCCCGGGTTTATTGCAGCAGTAGTCACATTAGCCAAGATATAAAATCAACTTAATTGTCCATCAATGGGTGAATGTATAAAGAAAGTGTAGTTTATATACACGGTGGAACACTATTCAACCATACAAAAAATGAAATTCTGTCATTTGCAGCAGCACAGATGAAACTGGAGAATATTTTTATGTGAAATACATCAGACACAGAAAGACAAATATCACATATTCTCGCTCATAAGTGGGAGCTAAAAAATGTTGATGCCGTGAAAGCAGGGAGTATAATGGTTCTTACCATAGCATAGGAGGGAGGAAAGGTTGATTAACAGGTACAAAAAGCCCAGGCTCGGTGGCTCAGCCTGTCATCCCAGCACTTTGGGTGGCCGAGGTGAGCGGATTGCCTGAGCCCACGGGTTTGAGACCCACCCGGGAAACTTAGCGAGACCTCATCTCTACAATAAATCAAAAATTAGCCGGGCGTGGTGGTACACGCCTGTAGTTCCAGCTACTTGGAAGACTGAGGCAGAAGGAACGTCGGAGCCCAGCAGGACGAGGCTGCGCTGGCCAGGAGCGTGCCGCTGCACTCCAGTCTGGGCGACAGAGTGAGACTCCAACTCAAAAAAAAGTACAAAAATACAGTTAGATAGGAGGAAAAAGTTTTAGTGTTCAATAGCACTGTAGGGTGAATATGGTTAAAAATTT
>CAUYQG010112671.1:0-19128 GCA_963574415.1 Tarsius wallacei | reverse complement strand
TCAGAATGGCAATTATCAATAACTCAAAAAATAACAGTTGCTGGAGAGGGTGTGGCGAAAAGGGAACACTTCTACACTGTTGGTTGCTCGGATGTCTTCCTTTGAGAAGTGTCTGTTCATATCTTTTGCCCATTTTATAATGGGGTTGTTTGTTTTTTTCTTGTCTTCACGTTTGAGTTCCTTGTAGATCCAAGATGTTAAGCCTTTGTCAGACCTAGAGTTGCCAAATACTTTTTCCCAGTCTGTGGGCTGTCTCCCTGCTCTCTTGATGGTTTCTTTGGCTTTGCATAAGCTTGTCAGTTTAATGAGGTCCCACTTGTCTATCTTATCTCTTATCACACGTATGTTTGTTGCAGCATTGTTCACAATAGCAAGAACCTGGAAGCAACCATGCTGCCCATCAAAAGAGGACTGGATTAAAAAAATGTGGTACATATACACGGTGGAATACTACGCAGCCATAAAAAAAAAACAAAATCATGAATTTCGCAGCAACCTGTATGGAACTAGAGTCTATAATACTGAGTGACCTCTCACAGAAACAAAGATCTGAGTATCACATGTTCTCATTCATATGGTGGACCTTGAACATCCAACGTAATACTATAAGAAAAGGACTGACAGTGGTGGGAAACTATGGGGGGGGAGATGGGATTAATGGTAGTCAATATCTGTCTGGGGACAGGGAGACACCTCTTATCAACAAGGGTGCCTGAATGAAGCATATTTGTATACCTAACCTTAACTGTACCCCATAATATCAAAATAAAAAAATATTGATTATAAAAAAAAAGTACTTCTTGCTAGAAAATACTAATGATCAGGTGAGCCTTTAGCAAGTCATAACCTTTTTGGTGATGAATGGTCTTGCCTTGATGCTGCTGACTGCTGACTGAATAGAGTGGTGGCTGTTGAAAGTTGGGGTGGCTGTGGCAATTAAAAAAAATAAGATAGCAATGAAGTTCACAGCATTGACTTCCTTTCATGAAAGATTTCTCTGTAGTGTGTGATGTTGCTTGATAGCATTTCACCTCCATTAGAATTTTTTTTCAAAATTGAAGTCAATACTCTCAAACCCTGCTGCTGCTTTATCTACAAAGTTTAGATAGTATTCTAAATCTTTGTCATTTCAACAACGTTCACAGCATCTTCAACAGCAGTAGATTCCACCTCAAGAAACCACTCTCTTTGCTCATCCATAAGATGCAACTCTTCATCCATTCAAGTTTTATCATGAGATTGCAGCAATTTTGTCACATCTTCAGACTCCACTTCTAATTCTAGTTATCTGCATCTGCAGTGACTAATGCAGTGCATCTCCACTGAAGTCGTATCCCTCAAAGTCATCCACAACAGTTGGCATCAACTTCTTCAAAACTCCTGTTCATACTGATATTTTGACCTCCTCTCATGAATCACAAACACTCTTAAATGGCACCTAGAATGGTGATCCCTTTCCAGAAGGTTTTCAATCTACTTTGCGTAGAACCATCAGAGGAATCAAGATCTATGGCAGCGATAGCTTTACAAAATGTATTTCTTAAATAATAAGACTTGAAAGTTGAAATGACTCATTGATCCATTGGCTGCAGAATGGATGTTTTGTTAGCAGGCATGAAAACAACATTAGTCTTCTTGTACATATCCATCAGAGCTCATGGGTGATCTGGTGCATTGTCAATGAGCAGTAATATTTTGAAAGGAATCTTTGTTTCTGAGCAGTAAGTCCCAATAGTGGGCTTGATATATTCAGTAAATCATGCTGTAAACAAGCTTTCTATTCATAGGGTAAAGTAGATTTGGCATAATTCTTAAAGGCAAATTCAGCATGGTAAATGAGCATTGACTTCAACTTAGTCACTAGCTATATTAGCCTCTAAAAGAAAGTTAACCTGTCTTTGAAGTTTTAATACCAGGCATTGACTTCTCCTCTGTAGCCATGAAAGTCCTAGATAGCATCTTCTTTCAAAATAAGGCTGTTTCATCTACATTGAAAATCTGTTGTGTGTAGCGGTCTTCATCAATTACCATAGCTAGACCTTCCAGATAACCTGCTGCAGCTTCTCCATCAGCACTTGCTGCTTCAGCATGCACTTTTATGTTATGGAGATGATTTATTTCCTTAAATCTCATCAGTCTAAACTAGCTTCAAACTTTTCTTCTGCAGCTTCATCACCTTCCTTGGTCTTCATAGAATTGCAGAGAATTAGGGCTCTGCTCTGGGACTGTTGTGACTGGCTTGATTTTCCATCTAGACCACTGCAACTTTCTGCATATCAACAATAAAGTTGTTTCACTTTCTTATCATTCATTTGATACTGGAGTAGCACTTTTCAATTCCTTTGAGAACTTTCCATTTGCATTTACAACTTGGCTAACTGTTTCAGCACAAGGGACTTACCTAGCTCTTGGCCTGTCTGGGCCTTAGCCATGCCCTCCTTGATACATCATTTCTAGCTTTTGATTTAAAGTGAGAGATGTGCAATTCCTTCTTCCACTTCAACACTTAGAGTCCATTGTAGGGTTATTAATTGGCCTAATTTCAATATTGTTGTGTCTCTAAGAATAGGGAGGTCAAAGGAGAGGGAGAGAAACAGGAGAAGTGGAGCAGTCAGAAAATACATTTATTAATTACGTTTGCTGTCTTACATAGGCATGATTTATGGTATCCCAAAATAATTCCAGTGGTAACATCAAAGATCATGGAACACAGATTACCACAACACACAAAATAATAAGGAAAACATCTGAGAGAATGACCAAAATGTGACACAGAAACACGAAGTGAGCACATACTGTCTAAAAAATGGCACCAATGGACTTGAACGATGCAGGGTTGCCACAAACCTTCAATCTGTAAGAAACACAAGATCTGCAGAGTGCTGTAGAATGAGGTATGGCTGCAGTACAGGGAGGGATGCCCAGCCTTGGCTTTCTCCAAAAAGTTATGACTTCTCCAAGTAGGCCTTTTTATCACTCTAGGTGTTTATTCCAAACTAATCTCTTCTCATTTCTAAATTTTGTCTTCTTTCTTCCATTTCCATTTTTGGAGGACTCAGAATCTCCCCATGTGAAATAAATTTAGATCAGCATTGAACCAGGATACATGACATGAAGTAGGAAATGACCTCCCTCACACCAGAACTTCTCTCTTCTGTTACCAAGTTGTGTTACCAGAAACCTTGGTGTTGTCACCAGACTCTTTTTTCTTCTCAGTCACTATAGATAACTGATTATATATTTTTGAAGCATTTCTCAAATCGATTCTACTTCTACTTTCCATTCGAGTACTCTATTCCTCCCCTTCAATAAAGGAAATAATTTTCTAATTACCTCCTTATTCCATTTTGTTCAGTCCTCCAGTGAACCCTCCAATCCAAACATTGTGCCTGAATTCACATTACAAATGCTTATCTGTGCTTGTGTGGTGGCTAAAACTTGTAATCCCGGCACTTTGGGAGGCCAAGGTGGGAGGATCACTTGAGGCCAGGAGTTTGAAAGCATCCTGGACAACATAGCATGACCTGGTCTCTCTCTCTCTCTCTCTCTCTCTCTCTCTCTCTCTCTCTCTCTCACACACACACACACACACACACACACACACACACACACACAGTTGAGTGTGGTGGCACATGCCTATAGTCTCAGCTACTCAGGCTAGGCTGAGATGGGAGGATTGCTCAAGCCTGGCAGTTTGAGGTTGCAGTGAGCCAAGATTGTATCACTGCACTCCAGCCTGGATGACAGAGTAAGATCTGGTCTAGAAAAAAAAAAAAAAAAAAAAGGCTTATTTGTTGCCTCATAAAGTCTAAGCTCCTTAGTTGATATTCTAGTTTCCACAAGTACACTCTCACCTAATTTTCTGGTTGCTTATTTTTTTTCAGTCCAGCTTATACTCTTAGAAGCCACACTCTCTCTCCAGCCACATCCTTCAGTGCTGTTCCTAAATTTAAAAAAATATGTTTTAAATATGCTGTTCTGACTAGAAAGTTCTTCCCACACCTGTCCATCAGAGTGCATTACATGGCCACATTTTAAGGGTCTTCCACTTAGCCCATCAGAAAAAAAAATATATATCCTTTCCTTTTCTTATTTACCATGGTACATTTTATCTCAGATGTAGTCCCATTTCTCTTTTTGTATTTACAGCAATACTTAAGGGTGTTGACTACACCTGCTGTCTCCAGTTTGTCTCTGCACATTCCCTTTTAGACCAGTTAAAATTAGCTTTCATTTCCACTACTCTGCCAAAACAGCTCATGGCAGATTTACAGAGACATCCACGTGACCATCCCTCATGGTCATTCTCAGTCACCTTACTCAGTGAGAAGACCTCACTGGCCCTTCTTGAAATATTTGTCCATTTGTCTCCTGGGGAACCACTTCATCTAGGTTTCTCTCTTGAGAGTCAAGCTTTCTCAGCTTCCTTCGCTTGTTGTTTATTATCTCCCAATTTCTAAACTTTGGGTTGTTTATTTTTCAGACCTTTGTGCTTGCTCACCTATTCCATGAATGACTTCATCCCATCTGATGGTTTAAATACCAACTTCACTCTAAACACTTCCAAAGTTGGAGATCTCAAGCATTAATTTCAAACTCTTTGTACAGTTTTCTACTTGACATCTCCATTTAGATGTCTAATGTGCATCTCAAATTTAACATGTCTGTAAACAAAATCCTTATTTCTAGCCCCAACAGTGACCTAGACTTCTCTTCCCACAATTAAAATTTTAAAAAATCTCAACAAGAAGCAACACTATTCGTCTAATCACTCAGATCACCCATTTAATGGGGTCATCCTTGATGTCTCTCCTTTCTTCTGTATCCTGTGCCAGACTCATCAGCAAGTCCTCAGTGTACTGCCTTCTTGCTGTGTGCAGAGTGATCACTTCTTCTCACATTGCTATTGCTATTGTCTAAATCTTGCATGGTGGCAACATCTTCTGAACTAATTTCTCTGCTTTGGCACTAAACCCCTATCATCCATACTCAACAAGACAACAGAGTGATCTTCTTAAACCCCAAGTCAGACCATGTTCCTCCTTTGCTCCCACATGTCAATGACTTCTCTTTTGGCTACAAGACAAAATTCCAAACCTTAACTTGTCCTACAAAATCCTTCTGGCTGTAGAGGCTTTCCTGATTTCATCCTTCCTCACTCTCCCTAGCCATGCCAGTCTCCTCTCTGTTCCAGGCATTCTCTTCCAGTGGCCTGAGTGCTTACAGTTTTCTCTGCCTGGAATATGTTTATTCAGATTCCTGAATGACTTTCCCTCTTCTTTCCTTTAGGTATCTCCTCAAATATTTTCTCAGTCGGGCCTTCCCTAAGTACATTGTGTAAAATAGCACCTCCCTCCAAAAAAAAAAAAAAATCTCCCTACCACACCCAGCAATTCCTGTCCTCATTACCTTATTTTTCCTTTCCCAGTAGCCCTTATCCACACTTGAAATATTACATATTTTTCCTTTTGCATGTTCTTTTTTTTTCATCTCTCCCCAGTAGAAAATGCTAGCTCCCACAGGGCAAAGACTTTTATCTACTTGGTCTTCTAAATACTTCCAGTGCCTAGAATAGCACCAAGCACATGGCAGGCATTCAGTAGACACCTGGTGAATTAACCCTTTTCAATTTTTTAAAATTCTCAACTCTCAAGCCAGATAATGAAAATGTGACACATATATAACCTTTTTTAAAAAAAGTCAAAACAGAAATACTGTTCTATTTTAATTGAGTGATGAGGGTGATGGGGTGATGAAACAGAGGTTAGAATGTTTTGAAAACCATTATGTGATTGTAAATTTCCTTAAACAACTCAATGATTTACAGAGGAAATGAAGTCATTAGAGTCTCTTAGTCATCAGTTAAAAAAAGGTAGAAATGAAACAATGCAAAAAGTCATCTTGCCTAGATAAAAGAACATATTTTCCTGCTTTGAAAAAGTTTCAAATTTATTTTGTAAGTCATGCCCTCTAAAGCAAACATGGACTCTCTAATGTATTTATTCAATCAAGATTATTATTACACTTCAGTGCTTAGGTATAGTGGCTTCCTGTGGGTTTACCATTTTAAGCAACTCATGACATTTACCATAGAGACTACACATGGATTACAATTCTGGGACGTACATTGTTACGGATTTCTTTTGATATCAAGTCTAAGGGAAAAAGTTTGAATTTAATATTTTATAACTCACAGCAGGTTATATATTCAAGCTAAACATGTTTTAGTAGCAGTTCTTCAAGCTATCAAAGGCTGTTGCTATCAGAGAAAAAGGAAATATTCGTTTGCTACTATGGTTACCAGCAGAGCTTATATTACATAAGCAGCATTATAAAGGAATTTGCTTTTTACCTCTATAATATTTGGCTGAATACAACTCTCATTATTTGGTTTCATGTTTGATCATATCTCTAATGTCTACCCGAAATTTGAAAATGTAAGTTTGCATAATTATCAGGCAATGCTATACAGTTTAATCCACACGTATATTCTTGAACTTAAGAATGACGTTCTCACAGCACTTGTTTATATATTGTATCATATGACAAAATACAAATGGATATAGTAAGCTGGTTTCTGTCTTCTCATGTGATAGCTTTCTTGAAAACTGTGTTATTTATGTATTGTTACTAATTTAATTAAATTAACTTTCAGAAATTATACAGCTAATTTGACAGCACTTTAAATTAATGCTACAATTTATCTGGCAGTGTTATGTGATTTTTAAACACTGACAATGTCACCATTGTTGGGTAGTTACTGAATGTTTCTGTTACTCAGCACATTTTCAATGGTTTGTTTCTTTAATTGAGACCATTCTTATTACAGACCTACAGACTGTCACTTATTAGAAAAACTATGAAAACAGATACAGTTAACCTCAGAGTGTGTTTAGATCTGATCGAATGCAGACTTGTGATGACAACAATTGTGTTAACTGCCTGGAATACTTCCCTTCCCCTTTCCTCCTTTGAAATTATAGGAGTATAAGGATAAGCTTATCAATGATGTGGTGAAAAAGAAGGAAAATGGCGTTGCTCTTTTGTTACCATCCAAATGTCTGGAAATATTTAGAGCTCTCCTAATAAAAGTTGGGTATATTCCTATAATGGGTATATTAAGACTTTATTTTTAAAGTTTTTTATTTTATGTTATAGTCAGGGATTCATGTGAAGATTTTTTTACATAGGTATATTGCGTGAAGGTGAGGTTAAGGCTTCAGAAGAGCCCACAACATCCCCCCACAACTGGTGGTGAGCATGGTACCCAATGGTTAGGTGGCTTTTCATTCTTTATTCCCCCTCCCCTTCCTCCCCATCCATGTAGCAGTGCCCAGTGACTGTCGTTCTTATCCTTATGCCTGTGTGTATCTAGTGTTCAATACCCACTTATATGTGAGAACATGGTATTTGGTTTTCAGTTTCTATGTTAATTTGCTTAGAATGATTGTTTCCAACTGCATTCATGTTACTGCAAATGACATGATTTTATTCTTTAATGGCCGCATAGTAGTCCATGGTGTACAGGTACCACATTTTAAAAAATCCAGTCCATTGTTGATGGGCACCTTGTTGGGATCCATGTTTTTGCTATTGTAGATAATGCCATGATAAACATGTGAGTGCAGGTGTCTTTTTGGTAGACCAGCTTATGCTCCTTTGGGCTAATACCCAGAAGTGGATTGCTGGGTCAAATGGTAGATCTATTTTTAGTTCTTTGAGAAATCTCCAAATTGCTCTCCACAGGGGTTGAACTAGCTTTCATTCCCATCAGCTGTATACAAGTATTTCCTTTTCTCTACAGCCTCACCAATATCTGTTGGTTTCTGACTTTTTAATAATAACCATTCTGACTAGTTTTGATTGGCATTTATTTATCTGATGATTAGTAAGGAAACAAGCAAAGGGCTAAGAAACATATGTTTATTTTCCTAAATCTGAAACAATCCGTGCTTGCTTCTCCCATTTGCTTGAGAAAACACTTTCAGTTAAGCATCTTGAATGGGTCTCCTTCTCTACTTTCTAATACTGTGTTAAATAGTCAAACATATATATCACATGGTCCAGTGTTCTAAGTAGGCATAAAACTCTAGTATGGATGGGTAAGTGAGGGGAGTGGTGGACATAAGCCCGGTGAGAGACGGTCAGACAAGTAAGGGAGAGACGTCAGAATGATTCCAGGCCTATGGAAACATTGGCAATATTGGCCTTTTTCTATACTTTGAAGAATCTTTTTATTTCCAGAAATTGCTTTTGCCTTTCTCCTAAGCCACATTTTCCTGCCTTTACACTACTAATCATTATGATTTTGAAAGTTTGGTGCCCGGAGAAGAATGCATTAATCTCATCTTACACTCACTCATGTACCCCCTAGAGTGCCTTAGTAGTGAACTGGAGGCTCTTTCTAACACTTAAAAACAAGTGACTTAAGCAGGTTATCTATGTAATATGAAGTCAGCAAACAGCCAAACTATAAACAGACGTGTCACAGAACACCCTGGGATGACAGCCTGCTGTGGATTGATGGATAAGATGCCGATTAATACGTATCCCTGATACCCATGCTTTTTTCTTTGGGATTATCATTCATTTCAAGATATCACTGGATTATTTCTAAATTACAACTATGTGTAAAATAAATACAAGCCGGCATGATGAATCATGCCTGTAATCTCAGTACTTTAGGCTGGAGGATTGCTTGAGCCCAGGAATTAGAGACCAGTCTGGGAAACACAGCAAGATCTTTTCTCTACCAAAAGAAATTAGCTTGCTGTGGTGGTATGCACCTGTAGTCCCAGCTACTCGAGAGATTGAGGTGGGAGGATAGCTTGAGCCCAGGAGGTCGAGGCTGCAGTGAGCCATGACTGTGCCACAGCACTCTAGCCTGGGCAACAGAATAAGACCCTGACATTCAAACACACACACACACACGCACGCACGCACGCACGCACGCACACACACACACAGATAAATACAATATTACTTTGATATAATTTTATCAAAAACATTGCTCTTTCCAAATATTTTTAATGGTATTCTAACCATAATTTTTCCCTCAAAATGATACAAGGAATGCTTTTCATACAGAAAAACATCCTTACAAACAAAGACACTAAAAGGTAATAATTGCAAATTGCTTGTATAGAAAGGAATAAAATTAAACACATATTGCAAAAACATCCTTACAAACAAAGACACTAAAAGGTAGTATATTGAAAATTGCCTGTATAAAATGGAATAAAATTAAATACATATGCAATATGCTGAAATATATCATTGAAGCTTGCATCCAAGAGTGGCATGTGATTCAAGAGCTTCAAGTATGTTGTAGCTCTTCGAAAATAGAAACTCTCTTGTAGCATGCAAAGCTAATGTTTGATTTCCTCACATTAAACTCCACAAAATATTTTCTGAAATGCACTAGATAAGAGACTGGAAATCACTGGGGCAGAAAGCAGGAAGCAGGGTATTTTCACCTATAAAGTGGGGACACAGTATTAATATTACATTTCTCCTATAATTCCTATGAAAATTAAATGACATCATGGTGATGAAATGCTTAGCACAGTGCCTGATGTATAAGAAGTACTCCATACCTATTAGCTCTTGTTATAATGTCATTATTATTATGACTAGGGCATGAACAGCATGCTGAGAGGATTCAGAGGCGAGGGAATTAACACAGGAAAGACTTCAGAAGAGGTGCTGTTTGAATCTTATCTAGCATATGGATCTGTGGTTGTCATGAAAACATGAAAAGGCACTACAGCCCAAAGAATTATCATTACCAATAAGGCTGCAATTGTAAACTGAACTTGAAACCACTTATCTTTTCTCCTCACAGTACCAGAAGTAACTAAATGGCAGATGTGGTACGAGGAAAATCTCAGGATTATCTCAGTATTTAAGGGCAAATCACTTAAAATATCTATGTTCCTGAAATGGAGGAATTTCCTTCCTCTCTTGCCAAGGTATGGTGAGGAAGAGCTGCTTTTAGAGCAAGTTTCTTCCAAAATTAAAAATGATCCCATGAGGATTTGCACTGCCAATGTGAGGCTGTATAAGTCATTTCTGTTTCACCGAGCAGCTACTAGCATTCAGAACTAATTCGGTTGAAATCAGAGAATAGGAGAAGCTGCTGGGAACGTTCTGGTTACGACAGCAAATCGGTAGCATTGTGTAAGTTTATTATTATTTTTTTCTGCAGTCTCTGATCTAACAAAAGCAGCCTATGGACAATTCCACAGGTACCAGACAAACTAGCTTTTGCAAATATTATCAAATTTAAACCAATTCTGAGCTATATACAAGTCAGGAGACACATACTTGATGCTACTACAGTAGTTAATTCAGGAGTATATTTATAAATAAAACCTGCCATCCAAGCAGAGCTGTTTCTTGAAGGCCATGGTTTAATAGGCAGTCTATGCTTGGAATTTCTGTCTGCCGTGACAGGTGAATTGAATATCAAGTCTACAAAAATAATCCGGATTGAATAAGGTTTACATCCCAGCTTCCAGCCAGCCTGTTTATGGGATATCATAACTCTTTCAATTAGATGTTATATTTTTATGCATGTTTCAGTAATAAAGGAATTTATTCTTTTTAAAGATTTTTGTTCTTTCCAGAAATTACTACTTGCCACACCAATATGGGGACATAGAAAATATTAGGAAAATGTGAAAATAGCATAAGTCAAAACAGAAGTGAAATAAGAGATTCAGCATCTTTATGGCATCTACTGGCAGTGGATATTTAAAAGTATTGAGATTAGGAGTTCCGAGGGTCTGTCATCTCCTTTTTCCTAAAATTCAGGAGTCACCAAAACCTGGCAACTTGAACTCCTTGGAGCCTGCCTGGGTCAATCCAGAGCAAGGTATCAAGTACAACTTTAGATGAAAAGCCATCAGCCAGTAGGTCTAGACTCAGTTTTAATTCTCTAATCATTGTATAGATGAGGGCACTCTGAGCCATAAACTTGCCCTAATCTGCTCTCCATTTTCCCAGTCAGATGCACCTTTGTCTTGTTTCTTGGTTTCCATTTGTTTCTCGGGTGGGACTGACTTCTTTGATTCCAGCAATATTGATGAGGGCCCTGACCACCTGTAGGCCTAGTCAGTCCTTTGCTTCTGGACCTTCAGCCCATGGTGAATGTCTAGCTTTCATGAAGATCTTGACCCAGTGATTCACCTGCCTGGGTGCTCCCACAGCTTTGTCTCATAACTAGGCCCATTAGATGACCCTTGGATTCACACCAGGTCAGACTGAGCAAGAATTTCTATGCTCTTTTAAATATGGACCACTGACTCTCGTTGTGAGTCATCCCTGCAGTTAGACTAGTTAACTAGCTCCAGATAGGCTGCTGGTAGTGATTCCCTTCAGGTGGTGGGTAAACTTATCCGGATGCAGTGATGAGCTGTTTCTGCTGAGGCTCCTAGCAGCTTCCTTCTCTGAGAATTGCCTTTGGTTTAGTAAGAGTCTTGCCTGAGAGGTTACTCATCCCCCGACCCAGGAGCCAGCATCCTTGCCTAAAGGTAGGACCAGCTCTGTGGTGCAGTTTGTGTTTTAGGGGCACCCTGTGGGACAGACTAAAGCGCTTCTCCACCAGAGACAACATATTTGTTTAGCTGTTTTCCCCCATCAGATCCCTGCTTCTCTTGCTTCCCTTCTGAATGCATTCCCTTACTAATGACTTTTACAAGGAGCCCCATTTTAGGCTCTGCTTCTAAAGAAGATCACTGAAGACAACTTTTCTTTCGCTTTAGCTCACTCTGAGACTCCAGGCTTGAGATCAAATTATGAGTTAATAACCTCCTATGTCATAGGCTGGTCTACAAAGTCACATCAGTATGACATCACCATCTGCTAAGCCAACCAAGCCTGTACTCCTTCTATCTCTGCCTAATCCTCACAACCAGTTACTGTGTATCACCTCTTCTCTACCCCTGCCCCCAGCAAACGTTTTATGCCAAAAGATTTGTTCCATAAAAATCTATGCTTCAGAAATTGAAATGTACTTGAATCCCCAAAGTCAGCATATGTGACCATGGGTATCACTGCATCTTGATTTAAAGAAGGTTCTGAAAAAGGTGAATATTGACTTCCTTATTCCTTAGTGTGTTGGGAGATAGATTTCAGTTTTGAATAGAGTGGTCCTTTAAAGACTTTAGGTCACAAAATATTCTAAGGAGTCTTACACACAATATGTATTAAGCCTACCTAGATGGCAAGGATGACCTTCTATTTTTTTTAAAATCTCATGTCATCTGTATGATATTCCTTAAAAATGCCTTTGAAACAAATGTACTTTGAGTAGAATGTACAACCAGCAAGTTTTCTATTATTTACAAATTGCTAAGTATATCCGGTCAAAACACTCACTAAAAATACTGCACATTCTCTCAATCATGCTAAGAAAAACACAATCACTCAATCAAGAGTTTGCCTACAGAATATCACACTCTTCTTCTAAATAAAGTTTTAGGAAACCATATGAGATACTTTGTTCTACTTTTTTCCTCTGCTAAAAATTAGCTTATCATAGACCTGCAGAGTAATTTTTTGGAAGTCTCATTAACTCATGGATGATCAGAAATATGGCTGCATTGTCAGTCTCTGGAAAAATGTAACAGGTGCCGGGCTACACACTAAGCTGTTCTTTACCTCTTGTTTTCTTCTTTGTGCATTTCACTTAGCCCAATGTATTACCTTCTCCATCCAAAACATCACCTCCACATCATAAATTTTCACTATTTAATTTAAATATAATTTTAGCCTGATTTAAATTCTTTCTAAATCACCATTCTTAGAGTTGTATGAAGTGTGGTCGAGCATAGTATGTGAGGTTAGGAGGCTTCACTTTGATGTCAGCTTTGTCTTTTCTTTCCTGTGTGTCATTTGGTTTGCTTCTTAGTCTTTCATACAAGGTTACTTAGATCATCTGGAAAATGAGAATGTGAGACCATTAGACCTGAGGTTGTCTTCCAGCTCGAACATCCTGTAATGCTATAATTTCATCTCTGGGTCTTCTCCTTGCCACTCAATAGCCAGATGTTCTTACAACACTAACTTATTAGCCACTGTTCCTGGCCGAGGAGCTTCTCCCTGGATGTTTTCATCTTCCAACTCATCTTTTCCACACTAAGTGTCCAGAGTCCTGTTCCTTCAGGGTTCTACTGACTGCAGAAGGAAATCAGTACAGAAAGAGTCCTGGGTAAAAAATGGGTGCCCTGTCTTGAATGCCACTAATTAGCTCTCACACGTGGCAAATGCCATACATTCCTTGGCCCTTGTGTGTGAAATGGAATTCATACTACTATTCCATCAGTTTTGAAATGACCCTGTTGGTCTGGTGGGAGAGAAAGGAACGTTATGACCCATCTCTAATTATACTCTAATTTACAGAGTAGTGGGTAAACACAAATGGGATTTGTTTAGACTTATGCCTTTTTGGATCAAACTGCTCTAAGTATACTTAATATCATGAAAACTACTCAGTATGCAAGACCAATGTGTCAGGTTGATGTATCTTTATAGTTTGAACAATATCCAGAAGCTGGGATGAAAAAGAAGAGGACTTAACTCTAATCCTGTAAGATTATGTTTTACAATGAATAATGATCCTGAGTCATGGAATATTGTGAATTAAAAATAATCCCAGCTTAAGATGGCATAATGAAGCCTTTGATACCTCTGAATAACTGCCTGAAACTAAGACTCAAAGAACTTAGTGGATCAACCATACCCACAAAATTAGCTTTTCCCATTCCCAAATCATCACGGAGACTTGTTGATACAAATATTGAAGCCCTATTCACGAGACTTTAGGTTGTCCATTCAATTCCTCAGAGTCCCAGTTTCTTCATTGGCAGAATTACGATAACCTCAACCACTTGGTCATTTTCAAGATTGTATAAGAAAGTTCATATTAAAGTAGTTCATAGAAACGCAACACAAATGCAAGTGACAAAAATTTTCTGAATTGTCAAGGCATCAGACATTGAATTCATACATTTAGTGTTATAATTATCTCTTTTCATTATCTAAATTTTTATGTACTATATGAAGGGGCACACAAAAAACAGAATTTATTTATTAAAATTGTGTATTTATTCTTATGTATTTAAACTTTAGTCACCTCAAGTACTCTTCTTGGGATACAATACACCTATCGAGACGCTTTTTCCACGACTCAAGTTTTTGAACTCGTCAATTTTGATGCTTTTTAGTGCTTTTGCTGTTTTGTTTTACCTCTTCCACACTGGTAAAATGATTTTCTTTGAGGACTTTTTTCATCAGGGGAAAACAAACAAACAAAAAAGATTTCTTGGGGTGCAGTGGGGTGAATAGGAGGGTGGGGCACGGGGTCATGCTGTTTTTGGTCAAAAACTGCTGAACACTCAGCACAGTGTGGGCAGGTGCACTCGTAACTTGCCCATCATGAAACGGGCAAACGTGTTGAAAGAATCTCCCCCAGAGCCGGGCTCTGTGGCTCAGCCTGTAATCCCGCACCTTTGGGAGGCTGAGGTGAGTGGATTGCCTGAGCCCGCGGGTTCGAGACCCACCTGGGCAACTTGGCGAGACCTCATCTCTACAATAAATCAAAAAAATCAGCCGGGCGTGGTAGCGCGCGCCTGTAATTCCGGTTACTCGGAAGGCTGAGACGGAAGGATTGCGGAGCGCAGCAGGTCGAGGCTGCAGTGGCCGGGAGTGGCCACTGCACTCCAGTCTGGGTGACAGAGTGAGACTCCAACTCAAAAAAAAAAAAAAAAAAGAATCTCCCCCAGAAATTCACTGAAGCCAAATGCAGCCTCTCACAACAATGCTAGCTGGTACACAATGCTGATGGGTTCCTAGAACACTTATTTAGTAGGGGAAGCCTGTACTACAAGGGGCCCATCCTTCAAAAGCTAATTTCAGGTTTTTTGGGGTAACCCCTCATATTCTCTTCACACACTCAAATAAGGTGTGAAATTTTTGTAGTTAAGGGTCTTATATACTTTAAATATGCCTCTTCCTTCATCTCCCTCATATTCAATGGCTGATGAATCTTAATATATGCAATTTTTTAATATATTGAATGCTTTATATAAGAAGTAGTATAATGGTCTTTTCTGTTATTAGATACTAGAACCCATGAAAATATGATTAATACCTGCTGGCTATTTTGTATAGTAAACTTTCCATTTTCATTGACTGGTGGTCCAAGAGACCTCTAGCTAAAATAGTGGGCTTTTTAACAAGGCAGAACTACCTCTGGGGAAAAATGAATACAAATTTTTGTAGTGTATCATCTGTTCTGTGATTTTATTACATAAGTGATTTTATTTCTCTGGATTCTGATTTCTTTCACTGTAAAACAGAGTTGGTAATGTCTGCTTTGCTTATTTCAAAAAAAATCATCAAATAGCTACTTAGTTCATAAAGTTAGCAGATCACTGTAAATAACTTCAGGGAATATTTGAAGTTATACAAATATAAGAATACATACATTTAGAGTTAATGCTGTAGATGATATTGCTATATTTAGCTTCTCTCAACTTTAGTCATCTCATACCACCTCTATGATTTTTATAATAGTTGAAAATCACCTGAGTGATTGTTTACATTATATTTTTATATCAGCTTTATTTTAAGACCAAAATTAATTTATTCTGAAAAGAAACTTTATATCACTGTTACAAATGGAAAACAAATATCACTTTGAAAAAAATAGAAGATGAATCTAAAAATAAATTTGATAAGAAAGATGCCCTTAAATTCTACTTAAACACCTTTGCCTACAATGCCTCTGATCTTTGTTAAAAATCAGTGTTGAATAGATGTTACAAAGACACTAGAAATAGTGCCAGCTTTTAAGGTTTTCTACTGGATGTAGATCAGAAGTATCAAAAGATATTTAAAAAGAGAATAACATTCTCACAATATCATCCTCTCTGATTTCTTAAATTACTTAAAATTATCATCCCTACCATCTGTTGGATATGCCTGCCATTTAGAGGGGAAAAAATGATGCAGCAGGAAGTATGATGGATGGAAGTCTGTGGTCTCACAGATTTCCCAGACCTCGGCAGCCCATTCATGACCATGAGCCTTAATTTCTTAATTTCAACTAGGGATGTTGAGATACAATATTTCTAAGGTTCCTCCTCCCTGAGATACTCTGCAGTTTATTTCATTTATACATGCAGGATAGATAGCATCTTATTTAGTAATATCTGTGAATATCTAGATTTCCATTTCTGGGGAAAAAACCCTCTCTTGTTCATCACAATGTTCCGTCTTTATAAATAAGGTCATTCTGAACTTCCATTGACATCACCAATTCAAGAGATGGCCAGGCTCATGAAGAAATCAGGAAATTCACATTAATATTGTCTGTAATGGAAGATTATATGCAATAGAGTCTGTGAAATTATCAGATATTCAGATATTCATGAATAATAGGCTACCCTGACCTCCTCTGCTGGAGTGCTACAGAAATGTTTTGATTGATAGTGTGCTTTTACAAAGGAAAATAAAAAAAAAGAATAGATGACTGTACCCTACTTCTAACAAGTTTTATGCAAACACACCAGAATAAATACAGCACTAGATGGATTTAGGAGACCATTAGTCTTGTAATTGATGGATTCTCAATTATTTAATGATGACATGAAACTCAGGCCTTGACAATGTCCTCTGCTCTGTAAAGCTGATCATTTACGTTTGTGAGTGACACTGACCTACACTTCCACTGCATATCTTAAACTGCACCTTTCTTGGCACACCCACATATTATTTATTAGCACAAGGTAGGCAAAGCTTATCTGAGTTTCTTTTAATCTGTGATGACTTGTAGCTTTACTTAATGTCTGATTTTATGAAACGTGCTCTTATAAAGCAAAAACCATATATTTCATCCAGTTTTGCCATCACTTGTCATAATAAAGCAGTGCATGCACATCAGAACGTTCACATTTAAGACCCGGGGTTAGAGGCTCACTCAGGCAGAAAGATTAGCAATTAAAGTGGGGCAGTCTTCCTTCAGGTCTTCTTTCATTTCTTTCTTTGGTCAATGTGCCGGGTAGCTTTCTACCACGTCACTAGCTACCCATCCCCATTCCAAGATGCCTCATTTCCAGGTGCCACACCAATGCCTAATACCCAGCTTCCCTCTTTTTTGGAATTGTGGTTCTCATCCTGTGAAACTTGGGTCTGTTAATGGGTGCCACGCCTATTTACCTTCACAACTTGCACCCAATAATTGTTCTGGATTTTCCCCAGACCTACTCATCTACTATCATTTTCAGATCAAAGACGTACCCCACTAGGGGGTCTGCTTCAGGTTCTCAGCCAGCTCATTCTGTCTCTCAGCTGCAATCTTCTAGCTCTTGGGTACAGGCTGTGGCAATGTATTGGTCCTTAGGGGAAACAAATAGCTGTAAAATAAAACAAAAATAACAAAAGGAATATGGCTTGCTTCCTTGAAATTAAAACTGATCTTTTTTTAATCAAAGAGAATTATTAGAGTAAGTCATCAATATGAATGTAAAATAGCTATGGTTTCTTTCATGGAGAGCACATTAAATGAAATTCTCAAGGACAAACATCAATAACAGCTTAAATAAACAGAATGTGTTCAGCTGAAATGTCACTCCATTTCTATTTCAGCCTTCTGTGGGGAAGCTTCTGCCAATATGTGGTTTGGGTTTTGCAAGGCAAACATAGGAGAAGTCATTTATTGTCTTTTAAACCATCAGCTGGTAAAGAGTATAACTTATCACCACTGAATTGGTTAAGCCTGACTGTCTACCCTCACAAATATCCCCATACCAAGATTGCTCATGTCCGCATTAAAGAAACAAAACAAAAACAAAAACATGCACCTAATAAAAGTGAATGCAAAATACTAACACATCTTTGGTGCAGGATCTATTAGCTTCTGTCTCTCTCCCTGCTCTCATCTTTCTCAAGGTTTGTGTGTCTGGAAGTCTGAGAGTTCTGAATAACCAGCTCTGACATCAAGAGTCCTTTCCCAGAGTTAGTTTATACAATGCTTAGAAGCACTTAGCACAGCACTTGGTACAACATAGAGTTTTTGTAATGGTAGGTGTGATGACTCTTGGACTTCCCTTACCTACTTGGTTCTGATCTTCCCAGCCCTCAGGCTCAACTCAGCTCAAGGTTATAAATTATTTAGGATGAGTCATAAATAGAGTAGCTCAGGTGCCCTTGGTGTTCCCCCAACAGTCAGGAAGAGATCCCTTAAAGATAAGGCAGGGCCAGAAACCCTTTGTTGCCCCTTTGTTGTTGTTTTTTTCTATTTTTTGTATTTCATTTTAAAGATGGGGGGTACAAGTCAGGATTAGGTATATAAATGGTCTACATACAGGTGAAGTTTGGGCCTCCCATTGGTCCTCACTTTGCCTGGTTTAGGATCAGGTACCCTTAATGCTGCTATGTGCCCCCTGCCCCCTGACAGTGTCCCACTACTGCCAATCGCTTTCTTACAGTATTATGGTAAATGTTCAGGGTCCATTTCTAACATAACCTCTCTGTCTTCAGTGTAACCTCTTCTCTAATATTTTATACTATGTTATAGACATCACTGTACATGTTTTAAGTTTTCTATGCACTACAATTTTCTTAAAGAAAAAATACACAGTCTTATGGTATCCCCGATATCTCAGAGTACAGAGTTTACAGAAGATTCCCATTGTTGAATGAATACATTTTTCTGCATATAAACCGCCATGCTAAGTTAGAGATTTAAAGGCTTTAGTGAATAATTAAGACAGATTTGGGACAAGGTTTTTATAATTTTTGTACAATATTTGCTGTATATGATATAATCCTGTTTCCACTATTTTCTAGCTCAGAAAGACAGCTTCTTTGCTAAGAAAATTCTTTTGTTTTTTTTTTTTAAAGAGAGGGGCTCACTCTTTTTCCCAGGCTGGAGTGCAGTGGTGCGATCATGACCTTGACCTCCTGGGCTCAAGCGATCCTCCCACCTCAGCCTCCTGAGTAGCTAGGACTACAAATGCATGCCACCATGTCCACCTAACTTTTTAATTTTTTTGTAGAGATGAGGTCACACTATGTTATCCAGGTAAGCCTCAAACTCCTGGGCTCAAGTGATTCTCCCTC
>CAUYQG010112668.1:0-22420 GCA_963574415.1 Tarsius wallacei | reverse complement strand
TGATGGCTAAAAAAGAAAAAGGCCTCTTCTATAAATCTGATTTTTCCTGCCTTTCACTCAAAATTTGCCACTTTTCAAAACATACGTGCCTCATTTTTTTACAGACCATTTCATCTGATTATCCTGAGAGAAGTCTCCTTTAAATGAGACCATTATATGTTAAATATCATAATTTAGTAAAGTAAACATCAAATAACATTCTGGGCATCATGGCACAGGGATGAAGAAATCCAAGGCTAAAAAATGTACAGGACAGTCATCAAAGTTTCCTAGTCACCGCTACTAAAATTTTTAGGTAAGAAGACTAACTTGCTCTAAGGTTTCATCTGCATTTTAGAACATCTAAGGTAATGAGCAGAACTTTAAAACTATGTGTTTTCTGAAATTATTTCAAAAATATATTTATAAGGGTTTAAATTAACAATAGAAGCACAATGTGCCAGTGGGCCCATTTTCTATAAAACAGTTCAACTAAGAGACTTGTTTTAAAAAATCATAACCATTTAATATGCTATCAGCTGAAAGAGTCATCCACTAATCTTGTCATTTGACACTAAGAATTAGGATAAGGCTGGCAGCTTTAACGGAATTATAAATAGGCCACCTATTCGCTAATGGATATTTTGCATCAGCATCACATTTAGAATTTTAGTCAATTAGAGCTTCTTTTGTTACTTGCTCATAGAAAGTAAAAGGAACATATCAAATACAGAGATTAATTATGGCTAACCCAAGGTTGTTTCATTTAAGCTCAATGAGAATTTCCTCTGATAGGAAGTAATACAGCAAGTTAAGGTAATCTCTCTATGGGATGCTTTGGAAATAGTCATCCTAGTAAAGAGAAGTCACAATTGCTTTCAGCTGGAAAATTCTATCGTTTAAAACTTTTTAAAAGGTATATGGTTTACTAAAAGAGTGTGAAA
This sequence comes from Tarsius wallacei, assembly GCA_963574415.1. Lineage (NCBI taxonomy): Eukaryota > Metazoa > Chordata > Mammalia > Primates > Tarsiidae > Tarsius > Tarsius wallacei. The sequence goes on along the minus strand of CAUYQG010112668.1, from coordinate 21,497 downwards.
TACAGGGCATGAATAAGTGCTGTTATGGCATCTAAAAGCTGATATTTTAATTTAGTTTGTATCATCTGTTTTTGCCAATCAACTTCTGCAAACGTTCTCATTAGAGTCTTCAGACTGCTTGTCTTATTAGAAAATTATTGGTCACATTTTGAACCCTTCCTAAATCCTAGTGCAGAAACAGGTTGCCTGTCTATCAGTTGTATATAGAGACCTAAAGGGCTGCAGAATGGTTCAAGATCCATGCTGTTTTTTGCTACCACTGTTATTAGCTTATAGTTGTACTTAAATTACTGTTAGCAAGTAGGAGGGGACGGCGAAACAGGGTAATATATTATGAGGAGACAATTTTCTATGGGTCTCTTGTACTTCTGCACGTCTTGAGAGTTAAGTACTGCCTTTGTTCTGGACTATCTTTTCAGTATTTGTTCAATAAGCAACCTTGGATCATAAAGACAGTGTCTCCCTCTGGAGCAAAATATAGGCATTCTTATCACCTATTATAAAAGGTTTGGTTTCACGAACCTCAGTGTTCTTCTCCTGTAACACAAACCACTGCATGTGCAGGTGTTACCTGAGCCTCTTTGTGTCACTTTGTAGGAATTGTAGTTTGGGAAACCAGTGAACATGCTGACATTCTGGCTACTGAAATTGCTGTAATAAACTCTCCTTTGTCTCAGACGCAGAAATCTCGTATTCTCCTAGCATCCATGGAACTGTAACAGGCTAACTTGATAGCTTATAGGTAGAGTAAAATCTCAGACCCTTCACAGTTCTTGACTGTTCAAAAGCCCGCTGCATGGCTCATAGTATTCAGTTAATATTGTTATTTTAGTTTTATCCCCCACGTTCCTTATTTTGAAAACAGGGATTAGATGGTTATCCTTACTAGGCCTCAGTTTACTCATCTGCAAAACGAAAATAATTATATCTAATATATGCCTATCTGGAGAATTAAATGGGATAATATATGTAAGAAAACATTGAGTAAAGTAGTATACTGCTTTTAGTAATTTTAATGATTCATTCTTTAGCTTACATTAAGTTTTCTGTTGTAATGTACTAGTGCTCACTGACATGTTAAAAATAATTATAATAATCAGTCATCAGAATAGATCTTTGTGAAGTTAGAAAATACAGGCAGAATTTTTTGGTCTTATTGTTTCTGTTGAAAAATGAAGACAAATAAATGTGAAATAATTTTCTATAGTTTCACAGGTTTTAGGACTTGGGTATCTTAGGAAGCAGTCAAAATTCATGCACGGAAATCCATAGATTTTTCCATCCATGAAACACAATTTTCAAAATCGTCTTTGCATAAATTAGAACACTGAGTTGTAGCTGTGGAAAATTCTCAAAAAAATGAAAAAGTAATATTACTGAACACTTTTACAAAGGAATACTTTTTTGATATGGTTCTAAAATTGTGTGTGTGTGTATATGTGTATGTGTGTGTGTGTGTGTGTGTGTGTGTGTGTGTGTGTGTGTTCTCCCCCCCCCGCCCCAGCCCAGAGACTCACTTTTTTGCTCAGGCTGGAGTGTAGCGGCATGGTCACGGCTCATCACAGCCTCAGCCTTCTAGGCCCAGGCAATCCTTTCGAGTAGTTGGGACTACAGGCATATGCCACCATGCCTGGCTAATTTAAAAAAATTTTTTGTAAAGATGAGGTCTCGCTCTATTTCCCAGCCTGATCTCAAACTTCTGGGCCCAAGTAATCCTCCCGCCTCAGCTGCCCAAAGTGCTGGGATTATAGGCTTGAGCCAATACACTTGGCAATAAGTTTTAAAATATCTGTAATTATTAAAAATAGCAAACTGTGATGAATGGACACATATTACAGTCAATAATCTAGTGCTCAAAAGTAGAGTGAAGCCTAGTTAATATCCCTTATGAATTTCTATCTTACTCATCCCTAGCTCTGCCACAAACTGTTACAAAATTTCAAAGGTTCAAGGATGGGTGATAGGAGGAAGGACAGCGAGTTCTGAGAAGACAAATCCTGAGGCCCCATCGTTGACTTATTCCAGGGAATCTTTTATCTTGGATCTGTTGATGCCGGATTTATTTTCTAGACGCAATTCCTAACCATGGACATTCTGTTAATAACATTCAATAGATAAGATCCCTCCTCACAGCAAATATCATTTCTGTGTTTGCTCCAAGGTTCAGTTATCTTCTTGCCAAAGAGATTAAATCAGCCTTCTGCTTTCTTTTCCTTTCCCCAGGGACTTCCTGTGGAAGTGAATCTATCTCAAACCAGGTGCATTAACTCTTTTTCTTTTCAAGTACTAAAGGAGAAAAATAAGAAAGTCACTTTTTAACAACTTAAATTTTCTGTTAGATTCAATCTTGTTTTTAAGTCTTTACTCAGCATTTTATATATATTGTCTTATTTCATTATAGAAATAACCCAGCAAGGTTGGAGGTACTAGTCAATGTTTGCAAATGAGGAAATTGAACTTCGGAGGAAGTAAATATCATTTCCAAGTTTAAACAAGTGTAAGTGTTGCAATCAAGGTGGGAATCCAGATCTCACATTACATACAGTCCATGGGCTTTACTTGTTTCAAGCTGGTTCTCCTCAAACCTCAAAAATAATTACCTAAGTCTGTGCTACCCACATATTGGAGAGTGAGTCTTCTTACAGCCTATATCTGGATGCACTTTAGTTTCCCAAGAAAAGTGACTGCCCTGACAGAAACCTTCCACTAGTTTGGGGGGCCAGGTGCTGGACCTTTAAAATTTACCATGGAGATCTTTCTTTAGTTGACACCGGAATGTACAGAAAGTGAGGTTAGTGTTACAGAAATAGTTTAAATTTTGTCCGCACACCTTATTTTACGTACCCCCTGACTCATTTGAACTAAAATGGCAGTTGTAAAAAAATGAAACTCTATAGTCCTTTTAATGAAGAGGATGGAGAAGAGAATGACTTGTGAGTACTTGAGAATAATAGAGCTCCACTAGTGTATTCTGACCAAAATCTAAATTCAGATAGCAGACAGAGGTTGATTGAGAGTCTCTTAGGGATCAAATGCCTTTCTTGGGTGGTTGATAAGGGCCTCTTTGTCCTCAAGAATGTCTCCGTGCTTCTTTTCCCTTTTCTCTCTCCCAAGCATGAAAAAGACCCCAAACTTTCGCCACTTTCATATTATGTGTTGAACACTTTAGCTAATTTTATTTTCTGTAGCTCTCATCTTGACAACAACAGAAAAGTTGTAGGGCATCCTGTCCCTCTCTTTTCTCGACCCTTTCTTAAAGGCAGCCAAATAGTTTAAATTGTAGGAAGGAAAGAAGTAGGGGTGTGTGTGTGTGTATGTGTGTGTGTGTGTGTGTGTGTGTGTGTGCCTTTATTTGAATTTGTGTGTAAAAGAGTGGTAGGTAGACAATAAATAGCAGTTTGCAAATTTTGAAAATCTGTGTTCTGGTTGTTAAAGTACTTGAAGATATAATTTGAGAACTCTCACAAGTACTTATTTTTTGCCAGTGGGCTGGAAGTGGTCCTACCTAGTATACTAGGCATTTATTATCACAGCTTTCTTCTAGTAAATCACATAAACTGAATCATTTATGAAGAGACAGAATAAGTTTATAACCACATTTATACAATTAAGCACTTACTTCATAGTATGTTTCCCACATATTATATATGATGGATGACAACAATTGTATTTATTAGTATTTAAAATGCATATTATTTCCTGGTATACAGTGGCCTATTTGTAGTAATTAATACAAAGTTAATAAAAATCATAAAAATAGAACATCCTGAAGAATTATACGTTTTCTTATCCTAGTTGTTTATATATTTGTGATAAGTTACCACAGTTCACATGTAGGATGATTCAACTTTTGGATATAGTTATCCAAGGGATGAGATAAATAACTTTTGAGTCATTCAGCTTTTTTTCTTTTCTTTTTTTTTTTTTTTTTGAGTTGGAGTCTCACTCTGTCGCCCAGACTGGAGTGCAGTGGCTGCTCCCGGCCACCACAGCCTTGACCCGCTGGACTTGGCTTCCGCCTCCACCTTCCAAGTAGCTGGAACTACAGGCGCACGCTACCACGCCCGGCTGGTTTTTTATTTATTGTAGAGATGAGGGCTCGCCAAGTTGCCTGGGTGGGTGTCGAACCCGCGGGCTCAGGCAATCCACTCACCTCGGCCTCCCCAAGCGAGGGATTACAGGCTGAGCCACCGAGCCCCGCTCCAGCTATTTTTCTTAATCATTTGGAAAACCTGACATGGAAAAGTAACATGAATTTCATGTTTGGTAAGCATGTTTCTGATTGAGAATTGATAAGAGAAAGGGCTTTGGCCTTATCATGGTTCCTGCCTCATCTTTGATAGGTGGGTGCCTTTGGGTAAATCATTGAGCCTGGCTGCTCGGTGTTCTTCATTGTGAAATCTATCCATTTATCTAAAACGTTTACTTCATTGGTTCACAAAGAGGAATAAATGGAGCAGTGTCTAGAATATTGTTTGCCAGACTGCTGGTGGCTGACTCCTGTTCATCCTTCAGATCTCAATACAAAAGCAGCTCCTGGATAAGACCTGTCCTGTTCTCCACCACCCACATGGTGGGGCCCCCTGTCCTGGACTCTCATTCTCTACATCACACTGTTTCCTGTATAGCACTTAATACTTCCTGAAATTATCTTATTTATATACTTTTTAAACTTGTTTATTTTCTGCCTGCTCTTGTTTCCTTCTTCTTGTTAAGAGTTTTTGCTCTCCTCTATGTCTCCTAGGACAGTATCTAAAACAATGACATGTAGTAGGCGTTCAAAAAAAGTAAAAAGGCAGAAAACGGGCATGAAAAGCATAAAGTGCAAAGAACACTGCAAGTTGACTACTTTGATGTTGCATTCAAAACCATCACTTCTGTTTTATCCAGATGCATGTACTATTTTTCCTAGTAAGAAAAATGTTCCGCTATAAGCTTTGGGAGAGTCAGAGTTTTTCTTTCTTTTTTTCTTTTTTAAAAAAGATCTATGGAAAATATTGGCTGAGTGAGCTATGGTGAAGACACAATAAGCTTAGTAGTTTAACCAGGAGCCAACTTTGCAATTTGTGAAAGGAAGCAACATAGAAATGACCCTGCTCTGCCCAGGTCCTGGGATTGATATGGAAATCTTCTAATTACTCACGTATTGAACAAGAGCAGATGGAGAGATAAAGCTCTGGTCAAAGAGAAGACTTCATCTCTCAGGTTGTAATGAGACACCTTGAATATCCAATTGTATCTACTGTGATTTAAACCAATTAAAGGTGCTCTCTCACAGATACCAGCTATTTTTGTGAAAGCTCAAGTTTACCTGAGGAAAATTTACTGTTAATAAGTTTATTCAATACAAGCCACATGGGGGATATCATTTTGACAGGAGAGGTAATCCTCAGCCACTTAACCACCTAAAAAATAGAAATGCCTAAACTCCTGGATCAAAATGTGTATACATTTAAAGAAGAATGGAGGAAAATAATCTTTTTGCTTTGCCTTGAAAGGCAGGTTGGGTGAATGCCTGCCCTGGGGAGGCAGTAGAGCCTGGCGGTGTTAATAACATCAGCTCTGGAATCACAGTAACTAGATTTCAGTCATGGCCTATGATTAACTCTATGATCTTAACTCCATAAGACTCAATTTCTTTATTCATAAGTTGGAGGTGAAGATGATAACAGTTTCATAAGGTTGTTTTGAAGATTAAGAGGGCATGCACACACCGTGCACATATATACACATACACACACGCACACACAGGGACAAAGCAGTATCTGACGTATGCATACTTTAGAATGGTTACTATAATACTGGTCTTGAATCAGTCACCTGGAAAGGGAAATAAAGATCTGACTGTTTTCTTCTGTGGTGGTCCTATGCTTCTGCAACAGTGGCTCTTTGAAGTAGAACGTTTCTACTCTTCTCTCAGAGCTCAGGAGGAGCAAGAATTATCATAGGCCTTTGATATGATGGTGAATAAATCAAGTGACAGGAGGCACAACTCTGGAATCACAGAGAAAGGGATCAGGGACTGTTGAAGTTATGCTGTGAGGCTATAGCTTCTGATGGCAATTATTAAATATTACTACTTTGCTGCTTCTTCAGAAGAAAGCTGGTGTTTTTGAAATGTGTTCTTTTCACTAACTGCCTACATTAAAAAAATCTTATCTTTGGGGTACATTAATGTGAACAGAATATGAGAAAACCAATTTATATCTTGTGGTTCTTAAAGACTTCTGTTTTTAGTGAAAACAGAGCTTATTTTTTCCCTTCAAATTATTAAATTAGCAGTATTATATTTATATGAATAACTTGAAATGGCTCAGATTTGTTAACCACTGTAAAATGCAGAGGAAAAAAAAGTGTGTGTGTGTGTGTGTGTGTGTGTGTGTGTATGTCTGTGTGCCTATATATACATATTTATATAGCTAATTTTTTTATCCCCTGAAGAAGATTAAAGAGGCCCGAGACTCCAATTTGTTTCGTTAAAAAGGTAATGATTAATGTCTTGCATTGTTAAGTTCATGCAACATCTTAAACACACAACAGCAGACTCATATACATCTGTTAGTGGATATATAATGCAAGTTTATAAGGTATGCTTAGTCAGATAATATCATCTTTAAAATGAAACCTAAGGACTTTGGCAGTGAACAGATTGGTGCTATATAAGCCCATTTGTATGTCATTTTAAAAAAAAGGATGCACCAATTTCTCAGGGTTTTCATTGTTCAGAATAAAACATCTTGCATTTTGAAGACAGAACTATAATCAAGCACTAAAACATTTATAGTATTAACATTCCCAGCTTCCATGGAGCTTGTAAAGAAAGGAATATTCATCTTTTCATTCTTGAGAAAATATAAAGAGAAATTCATTTATTTTTGTAAGTATGACGAAATGAAAATAATAAACATGAGAGTTCTGACTGGCAAGGGAAATACATTCCTCTATTTTGTGTCCCAGTTTATTTTATATTCTGCTATAACCTTCGATCAACACTTGTTTCCTTCCTCTCTCTCCAACCAGAAAGAGGTCAACATAAACATGCTTGTCAAAGATCTGACAGAACAGATTTTTTTGTGCAAGTTAGATTTTGTTAGAGTGTTCTCCCTTACGTTTTGCTGCAGGTGCTAGATTTTTTTAATTCTTGGAATATAAAATATATATATTTTCTCTTTTGAAAGAATGCAAACATAAAACATATAGCTTATTCCAAGAACTTTGAGATTTGGCATACTAGCTTAAAAAATTATGAGAGTATTCCTCACTGCTAGTAGACCTACAGTAATAATGGAAAAAATAGTATTTGAAAATTAAGACCTCTGTGGGCTTAATAGTTGTTTTCAAAAGAAAAACAGAACTTTTGCAAACACATATTTTTATAGGGACCTTTGATTTTCATTTTATTGAAATGAGTCTGTGAAAATGTCTGGTGAAAATTGAAGCATCTTTATATACAGGTCAAGAGAAAATACCATTCTCATTTTTTAAAAAATTCATCACCTAGATGATTCAGGTTAATTATTATTTTTTGGCCTAATCTTCTAGGAAATGACTTTAATTATTCAGTTAACCTTGCATGTGTAACAAAGTTTATGGCACAGGACCAAAATTATTTTTTTGTTAACCTGTTTATTAACTGTTAACCTGTTTAATAACATCATGTGATTAAAAACACAAAGAAAAATAATTTCTAAATTTAACAAATTAACTGAGGCCCTTGGCAGAAAACCAAACCACAGGCCCAACATCATCCAAAGACCAGGAGACCCAGGGAATGCTGATCAAGCATATTTTGGTTCAGAACTGTCCCTTCCTCTCAGAATTAGCAGCCTAGTTGAGTTCTATATCAGTTCCCTAGGGCTGCTATAACAAATTACCGCAAACCAGGTGGCTTAAAACAATAAGATAAATGGATTCTTACAAGTATGGAGATTAGAAGTCTGAAATAAACATATCCGCAGGGCCATGTTCCCTCCGCGATTCCGTTCCTTGTCTCTTCCTAGCTTCTAGTGGTAGCCATCAATACTTGTTCCTTGGTTTGCAGCAGTGTCACTCCAATCCCTGCCTCTGTCATTACATTACTTGGCGTTCTCTCTGTGTGTCTGTATCCTCACATGGCTGTTTTTCTATAAGCGCACCAGTTATATTGGCTTAAATACTCACTCTAATCCATTTATGATCTCGTTTTAACTAATTACATCTTCAACAACACTATTTCCAAATAAGGTCACATTCTGAGTTACTGGGGTTAGGTCAATGTATCTTTTTTGGGGACCCAATTCAATCTATGACAAGTGCTATTCTTCTCACCACTGCTGAATTCAACAAAGACCACCGCATGGACATACCTAAAGGCCATTTTAATGTCTCAGTAATGCCCTCTCCTTGATGGCTTTGATACTGCTGAGTTTGCCCAGCAACTTATAATTCTCCAACACCCTCCATTGCTTGGCAACATTCTTATGATGTGGAACTAATAATTATATAAACGATCAGATATTTGTGGCTGTTAAATGGCAACCTCCTGTCCCTACCGTTATGTCAGGGCTTGTCTGATGGGACAAACCCATATTATTTTTTACTTCCTCATTTTGGCATTCCGTGGTTTTATCTGTGTTTTCCAGGGTCCTAACCTTAAGTTTTCTTTTTTAGTAGATTTTCCTGAGGTGAAAAACTATGCCTTCAACTATCACTTTGTCTGCTAATAGAGATGCGGTCTCGCCAACTTGCCCAGGCGGGTCTCGAACCCCGTGGGCTCAGGCAATTCACTCACCTCGGCCTCCCAAAGTGCGGGATTACAGGTTGAGCCACCGAGACCGGCTCTAAAATGATTTTTTAAAAAGTGGTGGTTACTAGCTTCCCCTCCAACATCCACCATACCAAACTCCTCTTCCCAAACTCATCACGTGTGGCCTTATAACTAAGTTCAACCAATAAATTGAGAGCCAAAGTGTAAGAAAAATAGCCTAAATGATTCATTTTTAAAGGATTGCTTAACAAAAGTTGCTTGATTAGCTTGCAGATACGGCAACCCCAGAAAATACACTTTCCCGGAAAACTCAGGAACACCAACCCGACTTCTTAAAATGGTGGCTGGTCATCAGCCTTTTGTTCTTTTTACTTCCTACTTCTTCTCCCTCCTCGAGACGTTTGGTGGGCCTTTTCCGTGGGCAGGAAAAGAAGGAAGGGCCGAGTAACGCGACACCCCTTCCCCCGACAGCACTTGCCAAGAAAGTCCAGCAGAACCAACCCCAAAGCAGCCAAGGAGCCAGTAAGGTTCCGACCAAGGCCCCACCAATCTGGAAACTTCCATGTGAATGTATCCCTGGTACAATACATTTTTCATGTCTCCATCTGAGCATAGTATCATTTTAGAATCCTATTTACATTAAGTTGATTCTTACTCATCTGTTGAACATAAAACAATGCTTAATCCTAACCATCCTCAGATGGAAACCTGTTTCTTTCTGGGACATAGCTCCATTTATTTGCACACGTATCCTACATTAATCAATCTTCTACACAATGTCTAGGGTAATAGTAAAACTGCATTTCTGGAAGACATCTCTTCCTCACTTGAAATTGATCACCAGCACAGTTTAAATGGTGCATTCTTAACTTTGTAAGTATATTTTTGAAACCCTTGCCTACCTCTCTGGTCAAGTCTCCTTCACTATTCCAATCATGATGGTTTGAAAGCTGTTCCCTGGTTACTGCACAATATCTCATGCTCTCATGCCTATGTTCCTGAAATTTGCTCTTCTAGGAAGAAACTCCCACTATATTTCATCCTGCTAACACATGAGTCCTTTAAAATTCCTTTTAGTGGCATTTTCTCAAGGAAATGTTCATAACTGAAATCAACCCCTAGACTGTTTCAACTGAACACTTTTTTAAAGACCTGAATGATTTGACTTCAACTCACTATGGATTTTTATCAATCAATATAAAGATTAGAGTTTTTCTTCTGACCATTGCACAATTGATTGGCTAACAGTTACATTAATATAGTTCTTGGTCCTACTATTACTATGAAATTATTATAAAACCAATACACATGTGACAGTGAATTAAAACAGTTCCAGGATTAAGCTGGATTGATGGCTGTTCAGTCAGCATTCTTGTTGAGTAGCTGTTAAAGCTATTTGGCCTCAAAAATTATTACCTACTCAGGGACAGTTTCATTTCAAATGGAAAAGTAATGGTTTGAATGGTCAACAATGGAGTTGATGTAGGCTGTCTGGGAACTGAATTGAAAATCACCTAATCAATCACACATTTTGGGCTGTCATAATGACAATTACCTGGGTGACCAATAGTGAGGTAAAAAGAACTTGGTTATATGGACTGTCTGACCTCTGTGTCATCAATTCTACAACAGTCTGATTGATTACTCTCTGACTGGCCTAAACTATCTGGAAAACTATCAATTTTCTGTCATGTCTAATCCTGTCCATATTATAATGCAGGCTATTGCTAAGGCTGCATTATATTCAATTCTCCATCACCGGTGAGCAAGGTCACTGTAATTGGTGGTGATACATGAAGTCTCTTCTCATCATGTGAACAGGGGGATTCAAATTTAAACAGTGCCTTAAAAAAATGAATCATTTAATTTAATCAGAGTATCCACAGTTAAGTGGTAGTACTTCTCTCAAGTAGTACTTGAAAAACTTGTTTTTTTCATTTCAGCATATTTAATGCTGACTTTTTATCAGGATTTTGATAATATCAGATGTTTTGCCACCTGCATAAATTTGACTCTTTTCTATTTTATTATTCTGCTTACATTCTAGAAAATAAGTGTTAATTTAAAAATGAATAAAGTTGTGTAACAGCAGAGTGAGCAATACAATAAGAATTATGTAGTACATGACATATTTGCAAGCTACAGAATCTCTAAAAAACAGACACAGGTCTGTTGATGATTAATAAAGTTACTATAAATCACTTATAATAAAAAATGCCTCAGCCATTTGACTTCCCCAAGCACACATTTGCACATTTATTTTAACAGTAGGAACCCAAACAGTGAACACAGGCTAAAAAAAAGACTAATAATAGTTGAGCACTTTGGTTGATGGAGCACTAAAACTAATTTACTCTCACGGATTGTGAATGAAATGTTAAGATTCGCTGAAATTTAACCGATATAATTCTGAAGCAAGGATTGCTTGTCAAGTTTGTTAATAGTAGTAGCAATTCCTTTCAGAAATTCTTTGTGGTTGAAATTTATGATGATTAACACATACACCTATTTTATCTGCCACAATCTTTAATTTGCTATTCTAAACCTCTCTTGTACTATTAGTATACCTCAAGAGAAATCTTCTAGAGGTAGATTTTTACAAGGTTCAGATTACTCTAGGTAGAGAAAGGCTATTGTAAAAAGCACAACTTTTATTTAAAACTTCGCATATGTGTGTGTGTGTGTGTGCGTGTGTGTGTGTATGTATGTACGTATGTAAGTATATATACCAAGTAATGAATACAACCAAATAAAGTTCACTTGAATTTTAAGAATAAATGAGCCAGTTCTAAAAACCAATTTGAAATGACTACTTTAGAATTTTTAAAAACAGATTTATTTTTATTTTTTGGCTATTGATGAATATATTTTAAAGTTATGTAATAACACTTTAGAACCAGATTTTAATTCAGGGATGTTTTTATTTGTGTTTTTTCATCTCAGTAATTGCTTAGTAATTCTGGTTGCCTGGGCTAATTGACATGTCTTTAAATGAAAATTTTCTGGTTTCCTTTAGTTCATTTATCAGAAACACATGATTTCAAAAATCTATGCAGATTATGTTTTAGTAAATACATATTATGCTTTAATAAAGCTGTTTTTGAAATTAGATTACCCCAGTCAGAATGACTATTAAAGAGTCAAAAAGTAACAGATATTGGTGAGTATGCAGAGATAAGGAAACTCTTTTATACTGTTGGTGGGAATGTATATTAGTACAACCTCTAAGAAAAACAGTATGGACATTCTAAAAATAGAACTATCATTTTAGCCAGCAATCTCACTATTAGATATCTAGCCAAAGAAAAAGAAGTCATCATATCAAGAAAACAGCTGTACTCAATTATTTATTGTAGCACTATTCACAGTAGCAAAGACATGGATACAACATAAGGATCTATCAATGGATGATAAAGAAATGTAGTATATGTACACAATGGAATACTATTCAGTGATTAAAAAAATGAATGAAATCATGTCTTTTGCAGCAACATGGATGCTACTGACACAGAAAGACAAAGATAGCATGTTTCATTCCTTAGTGGAAACTAAATAATGTGTACACATGGATGTAGAGTGTATGATAACAGACAATGGAGACTCAGAAGGGTGAGAAGGTGCAAGGTGGGCTAGATGGAGAGAAAATATTGAATGAGTTCAGTGTATGTTATTCAGGTGAAGGATACCTAAAAACTCTGACTTTACCGCTACGCAATTTATGCTTTTAACAAAATCCTTGTGCCCTATAAAGTTATACAATAAATAAATAAAATTAGATTATTTTTGTTGAAAGAGAACTTGGTAACTATCACCATAATCTGGAGTATAAAAAGAGCAATATCAGGTTTAAGTAGGTTCCCATTATAATAAAGATTCTGAAAGAAAAACCATAAAGGATGATGAACCACATAATGCAGAATGGTGTGGTTATAACAACTAGTGATTTTTTTTGTCAAATGTTTTGAGTTCCACAACTTAGGTACTATGATTGTAATCTTTAATTTTTGTGTCCATGAGTTGGTATATACCAATTTTATATACACAAAATATAATGATGTATATAAAAGCAGTTTGAAGTGCCAAATCAAAAATGAAACTTTTTATCAACACTATTTACATTCGATATAGAAGTTTTCGTTTGTGTCTTCATTAAGATTAGACAAGATTTTATTGACTGAAGAAAATAGTTCAGCCATGTCCTGAAAGGTACAATATCAAGTGAGTTATTAAAATTCAGGTAATCAATGCAATAATCAAGCTATATTATTTTAATGAATGTCATGTGATTTTAGAAAGAGGGAATGAGTATATCTGGTATGATTTGTTTCTAGTTCATAGACTATAATATTTTGGAAATTAAAGCAACCTTAGATATCTCAAGCTCCATATTTTACCACAAATTGCTGCTCAATTAATATTTATTGGATGAATGAAGCACAACTTAAATATGTTGTGCTTTTCATAGACAAAAGTACAATAGTATAAAATATGATTCTACTTTTCAAGTTTCTCAAAGTCGGGCAGTTCTTTGCCTAATTCTAAAACTCAAAAGTTTTTGTTAATTCCTTTGTGAATTGAGTAATAAAACATTTGATTGTATCATAGAAAGCTTAAAAAATGTCTTATATAACTGTACCCAAATATTATTGATTAATAGACTCTACATTTATGGGATCATATTTTTTAAAATTCTTCTGAATATGATAAATTTTACTTAGCATTTTTCTTAAGGAAATCTTATTAAAACAGCATTGTAAGATGCTTCAACATGCATAGATTTTGATTATACAAAATCTTCCCTTATTTCAATCTGAATCACAGTTATTTTGAAAACAGATGGTCCTCCTCTTTGAATGTTGGAATGTTTTCCCATTCTACTTGTTCAATTAATTGTAATGGTTCTTTTAAGGGCTTATGATACAGTATCAGTGCTGAGAAACAGTTCAATTGTAAATAACACAGGCACTTTTCCCTTAAGCATTTACAGCTTTAAGCATTTAATCAAGCTTTTGAAAATCTATTTGAGGAATTGGACTGGGTATATGGGAGGTCAGAGATAGCAGCAGATATTGGTAGGGAAAACAGTTATTAGCAGACGAAATCAGGGACAAAACTCAAGGCAGGCAGAGAGGCAAACATCAGGAGAGAGAATCTGGTTTCTGTAAGGTTTCCTGAAAGAGGGAGTAGCAGAAGTCCAGTCCTTTCCATACAAGCTTGAAGAAAACATTGCTGATACTTGGAAGGCCTACTATGGATTTATGACCTTATAGTCACAGGTTCTACCCAGCAATCGTAGTGGGGTGAATGTCTTCAAAAATTCTGTTGATTGGTTAAGATGACCAATGACACTGTTCTTGCTTTTCTTTTGAGACTCCTAACTCTGGGTGACAGACTCTCATGTTCAATATTTCCCCAAAAATGTATTCCTCTGATTTTCCATTTCTACCCTACATCCAGGGACTTATTTAAGTTGTGCTTCATAAGAATTCAAAAGCATTTTGAAAGCTACTGTCCTTCAAAATGAAAAAAAAAATGATTTAGATTCAAAAGCTTGCAATTATAGCTTGATCAAGTTTATTGAGCATTATTTTTAGACAAAATAAAATAAGTCATTACTTTTTCTTTTCCATGAAAAACCTTTTTGAAATTTCGAGCTTCTCTTTAATAATGTGATAACACAATTATAGTTCTTTGTTTGTCAAATTGAGAAGTCTTCTTTCAACAAGTTTATTGAAGGTACTATATGCTAGGCAGTTTTCAAGGTGCTATATGACTAAAATTTCTAATATATTGGCAATGATGGTTGATTTGCCTAAGAAATTCAGTGTTTAAATTGACCATTTGAATTATATATAATTCTTAAAAATGATTAAACATTTATTTGTATTATCTGAAGGTACAGGGTAAAATATTTTTATTGACAATTTCAAAATGAACTAGACTTGTTCTCTTATTGAACATTGTGTTTGTGAAAGTTTGGGTGGAAAAAATTTGGGAACTTTTTTCAGCACAATATTCACCCATTTACTCAGTCTTTCCCTTAACAAGTATTTATTTAGTACTTGTGATGTCTGCTGCATTATATTATGCACTGAGTATGCAAAGGTTACTAAGACATTCTTATCTCGACTCACAAAAGGTCTTCATGCCAGTTTGCAGTTTGATATTTAAGATTTCTCAACAAAAACTAAAAGATAATCATGTCTTGTAGTCATCTCATAAAAACATTGATAGTTGCCAATTGTCACTTTCATAGTGGCAATCATTGGGTATATAATCCTTATTCAAGAGATGGTAAATTCAAGAAAACTGTGTGCATATGTGTCTCTGTGTGAGTGATAGGTAGTAACAGACAGGTGAAGGAGATGTTTTAAACTTTATTAATAATGAAAAATTTTATCTTTCATAAAAAATAAAATCAACACAGTTTCATATATATTTATTTTTTTGTGTACAAAATATAGACTACTTGCAGTAATGGCTTGTGCTAGCTCATGAAAGTTGACTTGTACCGCTGGTAGAAGATGATTACTAAATTTTCAGAAATTTTGTGAGCTGGCTGTTAAGTATAACCATGATTAAAATTAATATTAGATGTATAATTAAATAATATTTAGAAAGGTAATAGATTCAAAGTACACCACCTCATAATTATTTTAGTATGTTTTACTAATCTCTGTGCTCTTGGGTTTGTTTATATGTATCTGCATATAGTAGAAAGTGTATAATAGTGTTCTACTGTGCATCTTTTTCCAACTCGGAATTCAGTGACGTTAGGTTGTCAGCTTGAGATCCACCTTGGTTGTATTTACATTTCAAAAATAGGTAAATATTGAAAATCTTGTCCCCTCTTCCAAACTTCGAAAGGCAGTCACCAGGATGACTATTATCAAAAAAGGAAAAAGACAAGTGTTGGAAAGGGTGAGGAGAAAAGGGAATCCACTGTGGGTGGGAATGTAAATTGGCACAGCCACTATGGAAAACATTGTGAAAGTTTCTCAAAAAAGTAAAAATATAACGCACTATTTGATCTAGCAATCCCATGTCTGTGTACATAACTAAAGGAAATAAAATCAGTATCCCGAAGAGCTATCTACACTTTCATGTTCATTGTAGTTTTGTCACAATAACCAAGTTATGGAAGCAACCTAAGTGTCTGTCAATGGATGAATAGACTAAGAAAGTGTGGTACACATACACAAAGGAATATTATTGAGTCTTAAGAAAGGAGGAAATCTTATCATTTATTAAACATGGATGAACCTGGAGGACATTATGTTAAATGAAATAAGCCAGACACAAAAAGACAAACACTAGATGATCTCAATAATATGTAGAGTCTAAAAAAGTCAAACTCTCTAAGTCCATCTAAGTTGCTATGAGTCTATAATACTGAGCAAACTATCACAGAAACAAAGAACTGAGTGTCACGTTCTCATAAGTGGACCTTGAACAATTATTGTAATACTATAAGAAAAGAATTGGCAGTAGTGGGAATCTGCCTGGGGAGGGGGGTCACACCTCATCAACAAGGGTACCTACATAATAAACATTTGTATACCTAACCCTGGGCTGTCAAAGTCATAAAAGCAGGGAGTAGAACGGTGGTTGCCAGGGTTGGGGGAATGGGGAGATATTGGCCAAAGTTTCAGCTATGCAGGATAAGTAAGTTCTAGAGACCTAAGATACAGTATAATGACTATAGCTAATTATACTGTATTGTTTACCTGAAATTTGCTAAGAGAGTAGATCTTAAATATTCGCATTACACACACACACTCACACACACACAAAGGGTAACTATATGAGATGATGGCTATACTAATTTGCTTGATTGTGATGATCATTCTATAATGTATAGAAAACATCAAGTTGAATACCTTAAATATATAGAATTTTAAATTTTTAATTATACCTCAATGAAGTTAAAAAAAAAAGGGCAGTTACCAGCACATCACTGACTCACATGGAAGCCTCACCGTTCCTTTTTGTTTCAAAGGGTAGAATCACAACCTCATTAACATTCATTTTATTTAGTCCAAATTTGTTACTTCTCACCTTGTCAGACTTGAATGAAGCAGATGGCAAATCTGTGAACTAATTAATCACTATTCTTGAAGTTATATTTTGTGTTTAAAAGAGCTAATGTAGGACATATATTAGACTAACACTTCCTAAATGAAGCCACAAATATTCAGAATTTACCTTGCGAAAGCCATGGCAGTGGAGAAAGCAAGTGAACCCAGAATTAAAAGGCATGAGAAAGTTTGTTTATTGCCTTGTCAATTATGAAGTTTCTTGTAAAGACATGGCTTAAATGAATATTCATAATAGATAAATATTCATTCAATGATTGAGCTGGTGCTCTGTCACTATGAGAACAAGTTAGGCATAGTCCATTAATAAATTAGCATTTGGGGAACAAATATTTATCTTCAACAATTCACTGAATATACATTATAATTTTTTTTTGACTTAGAGTCTCACTCTTTGTCGGCCAGGCTGGAGTGCAGTGGCATGCTCACGGCCACCGCACCCTCGACCTTCTGGGCTCAGGTAATCCTTCTGCCTTAACCTTCCAAGTAGCTGGAACTACAGATGTATGCCACCATGCCCGCCTAATTTCTGTGATTTATTGTAGAGACAAGGTCTCACCAGGCTGGTCTTGAACCCCTGGGCTCAGACAATCCTCTCACTTTGGCCTCCCAAAATGCTGGGATTACAGACTGAGCCACCACACCCAGCCATTTTAATGGTTTTAAAGTGTAATACATGAAAGCAAAAACTCTGAGTATAGTCAGATGCTTTTAGATGTATTACAGCTAAGAGTCATATTATTTTTATTTTAGGTGCACTAAACTCCTTGTCATTGTTAACATTTATTGGACCTTATTATTTTTTAATTGAGAAATCCAAAACAAGAAAAAAGAAAAGAAAAAAAAAAAAGAAGGCTATTGTGTAGCATTATTACAATAGCTAAGATATGGAAACAATCTAAGTGTCTATCAATGGATGGATGAATAAAGAAAATGCAGTATAAATACACATTGGCTATTGTGATGGAAAAATCACATATAAAATTGATATGAAAAGGAATAAAATGGTATCTAAGGAAAAAACAGGTTTATGACAGATAATAATTCAGGTTTTCTTTACACAATTAATATTTAGCTTTGTTTTGCACAGAACAACAGTTTATAAAACTTCTGTGTATGTATTTATCTAACTAGATCAGAAGTTGGACAAGTTTTTCTGTAAAAGGACAGATAGTAAATATTTTAGGCCATAGAGTCTCTGTTGCAACAACTCAACTTTGGCACTGTGGAAGTGTGGAAGCAACTAGAGATGATATATAACAGAAAGGGAGTGGCTGTGTTACTATGAACTCACAGAGCTATAGTGTCCTATGCCTTGATCTGGAGCAACAGGGATTTGGAAATCACTGCTGCTAATTTGCTCAAAACAAAATTTCTCCTTTGTGACCTGAATGACTTAAATAGAAATTCTATTTTGATCACATCAATTGAGAAAATCCCATATTTTATTTGCACTATGTAAACTGACTGTGGCAGGGAAATAAGGGGCACCTTCACTGTTAGGTGTGGATTGAGACAATTATCTAGACATTTTAAACTCCAAAATATTTCCTCAATTGTCTGCATACACTACATACATGAAAATATTGTATATTTGAATAACTACAACCTATTAACATAGTTTTCACACTTAAAGGTATGATGTCAAATTTGTTAGTGATATTTATATTTAAGAAAGGTAATAGGTAATTATGGGTTCTTAATGACTCCATTAACTTAAGGACCTTTCTTTTAAAACATGAGATTCTAATATTTATTAAGACAAAAGTCTGGGAATTGAAACCAACATAATTTAAACCATACTGGCACAAAGCGTGCTTTGCAGTTTCTATGAGAAACTGTACTGAATACAAACAATCATGACTTAGTACTGACTCCTGAAGGATAACAATGTGAATTAACTAAACTAGTTTACTTCTTAAGTGTGATGTTTAATTTTCTGCATTAACTTGATTGGACTGCAGGGTGCCCAGGTATTTGGTGAAACATTCTAGGTGTTCCTGTAAGGTTGTTTTTAGATGTGATTAACATTTAAATTGGTAGACTCAGTAAAGTGGACTTCCTTCCCTCTGTAATGTGGGTAGGCCTCATCCAATAAGTCAAAGAAGGCACCAATAGAATAAAAAGCTGACCCTCTGAAGAGTAAGAGAGAATTCTTCCTGCTTGGCAACCTTCAAATTGGGGTATCCATTTTTTTTTGTTGTGCCCTCTGATTCAACTAAAACATCTGCTCTTCCTGGGTCTCAAGCCTGTTAGCTTTTAAACTAGAATTACACCACTGGTTCTCCTGGTTCTCCAGCCTTCATGATCAAACTGGAATGAAACCATCAGCTCTTCTCTGTCTCTAGCATGCTGACTCACCCTGTAGATCTCAGGATTTGTCAGCCTTCATAATTTTATGATCCATTCCTTATAACCCATCAATCTCTCTCTCTTCCTCCCTCCCTCAGCCCCCCCCCCAACATACATACCCACACATCCTATTGGTTCTGTTTTTCTGAAGAACCCTAACAAATCAAGATTAGGAGTTTACTCATCAAGACTTATTTTACAACTTTTGCCACTCAGTGCCCACTAATTCTTAAACTCTGTTCAATTCTAGTCAGTTCTCTGCTTTGTAAGATGCACCTTAAAATCACCCAGGCCAGGTCATAAGCTGTATAACTATGCTCCTCTATAAACTTTCATCTTCCGGATACTACATGAATCTATTGAGGTGGTACTTCAATGTAGTTTGCTTAATAATCATAGCTTTTTTCACAGTTGGTTTTTCTGGTGTTGTTAAAGAGTTGGCAGTTGCAATTGACTGGATGTTCATTTGTCTGAATTCGTTACACATTAATCATTACCCAATAAATATTTACCAAGTACCAGGCATTGTGCTTTGTGTCTTGGTCAACAAGAGAGATATAGACCTCAGGTTTGTGTTCTAACAGAATTTAGATCCTGTGATGTTCCTTTCACTATAAAGACTTCAGTCATTTTTTAAAAAATGTTTTTCAGCTCTTCCTGACTTCTTTCCACAGGTAGTTGACAGTTATTCTTGAAACTTTTTCTATAGGAACTTGTACATAAATAATGATGTACTTACACATAACAGCATCAACTTGTCATATATCAAGAATGTATTAAAACCATTTCTGATTCAATTGTGTTAGGCCATTTTTCCTAATCCATTCTGAATTTTATGTACCCTCCTGCCCCATGTTTCACCATTCACTTAAAAAACGGCAACTGGAATTTGACTTTACTCATAGACTTCTGATTTTGAAGAAAGCCATTAGCCTTTACTTAAGTCACAATTAAGTTACAAACTACAACCCTCAGATTTATCCAGATACTGAAATGAATTCCACTTTGGCTTTAATATATCATGATTAGTTGTCACTTAATTTCTGTTAATTTAATCAAGATAATATGAATCTCACATTAAACCAATGACCTGCATTTGTTGCTATTGAGATAATGCAAAGAAAAATCCTTTATTAAAAATGAGAATGCAATTTCAAAGTTATAGCATACAGAAAAGAAAATGGACATTTATAATAATCAGAGTATCTGTTTCTATGCAGATATCTTTCCCTTATTTGCTCACAGTAAGGCTCTCAGTAAAATTGATCTCATCACTCACTCATAGAGAACGGTGAAGATCAGGAAAGCAGCAGGTGTTGGGGAGGCAAAAGAAACTCATTGACACACCTGACATAGTTATTAAAGAAAGGTAAGTTAAAAAATATATGTACCTGTGTCTGAAGTGAGATGAAAACTGCTGAGAGAAAATTTTTGAAAGCACCTACTGGTTTTACACATGTGAATCCAAATCCACAGGTTTGTAACTGCTCAAGAACAACTAATCAATGCTTTTATTTGGTCCTACAGCAGGGCAAGTAGCCAACTACTTAACTAATTAATTACACAAGGGGGCAATTAGTTCAATATACAAATTTTGTTGTTGGAATTTTTTTTTTTTTGCCACATAGCTATTGGGAAACCTCTGGAGATGCGTCCAGTTCTTTTCAGCAAACAGCAAATGTTTGACCTTTGCTTCTGAATAGTCTTGCACAGCAGTTTAGCACACCTGTGCAAAAAGCCAATGGAAGACATCCCTTTTTAAAGACTCAAACATAACCAAACATATCTGGCTTCATTCTCTCATAAAATGAGCATAACTAATTAGGATAGCAAAAACATTACTTTTTATTTCAAGACTATGTTAATGCAGTTGCTTTAGTTTGCCATTATTCCTTAATAAGATACAATAAAATCACCATAATGCATGTAAACAACTATCCTCTCCGGGATAAAACTGGATTAATGACATATTTTGTGTTTATAGAAACAAACACCATTTAACAGCCATTCCTCTCAAGAGAGTTTTTTTAACCAGCAAGCAGGTACTTATTTTAGAAATAAAAGGAAAACATAGTTAATAATATTGAAAGGTTATTAGTGCAATAGGATACTTATCATCCTTGCACAATGGAGAAAGCAGGTTCATTTAAAAGAGTCATAAAGAAAATTTGCATATTTATATGAAACGTGGGACTGTTGGCTTTCTATCTTTCAAGGTCTAGAGTTATTTTTAATTATAAATTCCCTTGTGATTAGGATCTGACAAAGAAGAAAAGTAATCATTTCGAAATTGAAAATCTGAA